>MU739603.1:27571-62414 GCA_026770625.1 Nicotiana glauca
CCCCCACCCCCCGCTTCCTTCTTCGCGTTCGTATCATCCCCATCGTGAACGCGATGCACTGCCCAGTTGCCCATCACGAACGTGACACCGCTGTCGTGAACGCATAGAACAAAAATGCCTAGTTATATTTTTAAGTTTCAAGAATCAAAACATACGGGTTTCATTCAAATTTCTCACAAACTCTCTTCTTCCCCAAGCTCTAAGAGTCCATTGAAGCCCCCATTCTTAAAGACCATTGAGGTTAATAATTTCCCACCTATTTCCTCCATTTTCTCTCATTAATTAGTGAGTTTGTAAGCCTAAATCATGTAATCTAGGAATGAAATTGGGGGAATTAGGTAGAGTTATGGCTTTTCAATTTCCTTCAATTTAGACCTCGTTTTGGGGTCGAATTTGGAAACAAATTGTATATTTGGGCTCATGGGGGAATGGGTGATATGAATTTGGTCTGAACCTTGTGTTTCGACCAAGCAGGCGCAGGGTCGATTTTGGAATTTTTGGAAGAAAGGTTGGGAATCTATATTTAGGTATTGAGTTTGATTCGTTTAGCTATTATTGATATTATAAAGTCATTATTTCATAGATTTAATTGAGTTGGAATCGAATTCGAGAGGGAACGCGGTCGTTGTGGATTGATCTAGCCGTGGAAGTTGAGGTAAGTGTTTGATCTAACTTTGGCTTGAGGGAATAGGATTAGAGTATTGTTGCTAATTTCTAATTGTTGAGTACGGTGTATAGTCATGGTGACGAGTATCTATACACTAGTGTTTAGCATGACCGTGAGTCCTTATTTGTGCTTATACTAATTTTGTTATGACTCTTCCTTGTGTAATTTATGATTTCTATATGATGTGAAGAGTATGAGAAAGAATTATGACTTGTGAACCCTTTGGAGCGTTGGCTCGAATGATAAAGCAATTATTGAGTAAGAAATGAATGAAAGAGAAAGAAACGTGAGTATTCCCTTGCCGGGCTGTATTCGTATATTGTTATTCCCTTGTTGGGATTTGACTGTTTACTTGTGTTTCCCTTGCCTGGACTTCTATTACTGTTTGTCTATCCCCTCGCCCCATTGGTTGTGATTGTTTCTTGGGTGAGGAAGAGTGATAAAGAACAAAGGTTGATGTCGTTCACGATTTGTGTTGAGGATATGTTAATGCATGAAGGAACATTCCATGCCATGTTTTGATTATTAATGCACGAATGAACATTCTGTGCCATGTTTTGATTATTAATGCATGAAGGAACATTTCGTGCCCTGATTTGATTACTAATGCACGAAGGAACATTCTGTGCCATGTTTTGATTATTAATGCACGAAGGAACATTCCGTGCCCTTATTTGATTGTTTTGGTGAGAACGAGGGTAAAGGCACGAAGGATGGTGTCGTGCAAATTGTTGAATTTCTACTCTCGTTGATAATGCAGTTGTACATTTTCACCTTTTATTTGTTGATTTTTGTTATCCGGATTGTTGCATCCCCTATAGCATGCTCCCCTCCCTCTTGACTTGTTAAATTTCTATGTCCTCTTCTATTGCATATATATATATATATATATATATATATATATAGAACTGCACAGGTTGGTTTTGGTAGTCCTGTCTAGCCTCGTCACTGCTTCGCCAGGGTTAGGCCAGGCACTTACCAGCACATATGGTCGGTTGTGCTGATGCTACACTCTGTGCATCTTTTTGCACAAATCACGGTGCCAGAGCAGCTTTTGGATAGTAGTAGGAGTTTTGGGAGCTGACTTCAGTCCGGAGATCCCGAGGTAGCCTAGCTAGCGTCCGCATGGCCCGGAGTCTCTTCTATCTTTACTTTAGTTTGTTATCCTTTGTACCGGAATAAACAGAATTTTGTTTTTATTCAAACATTGTATTTAGCATTCTCTAGACGTTCGTGAGATTGTGACTCCAGTTCTTAGGTAGAGGATTTTCTTAAACTTCTGCATTTCTTTTAGTTAATTATATATTGAGACTTTTGCTTTATCATGTTATGTGTTGATATTATTAAATGATTGATAATTACTAAAAGAAGTAAATTAACTCGGCTTGCCTAGCTCCTATTAGTAGGTGCCATCACGACTCCCGAGGGTGGGAAATCCGGGTCGTGACACATATAATTTACTCTCAATTTCATAACCAAATTCGTGGTCAAAATCCAAAATATCCATTTTCTAGCTTTGCCCCTCAAACCCCAAGTTTTTCCACTAACTTCCATGTTAATATCTACAAATAATTAGTGTATTCAACTCATAATAGGTAGAATTAACTTGCCTCCAAGTTTCTAGGTGGAAGCCCCTCTCAAGAAGCTCCAAAATTGTCCCAAAGTAGAGAAAAATGGGTGAAAGGAACTCAACCCCGCTCTTTAAAACATTCTGCCCTGCGACTTTCACACCTGCGGGCTCCTCGCCGCTTCTGCAAGTCGCATCTACGGAGCCCTCATCACACCTGCGCCAATCACCACTTTTGCAGTCCCTTCCTCGCTTCTGCGCTTGCATAGATGCGGCCAATACCCTGCATCTGCAGTCCTCCCCCTGGCTTCCCCTTTCAACTCCTGCGACTCAAATACCACTTCTGCGGCCACATCCTCATAGGTGCGGTTACACCAGATATCAGCCGCCGAAGCCCTTTTTCAAACTCCAAATTTGATCTTTTAACCATCTGAGTCTACCCCGGACCCCTGGACCCCATCCAATCACACCAACCAGTCCCAAAACATAATACGGACTTGCTCGAGGCCTCAAATCATATTAAATTACGCTAAAATCATGAATCGACCTCCAATCCATGATTAATGAACTTTAGAATTTCAAACATCTTCAAAACAATCAAAAAATTTTGAAAAAAGACATTTTTTGAGTGGATGGGAATGAATGAAAATATATTAAATCGATGACAAAACATATAAAATCACATCCGATTGACCTAAAATTTTGCACATTACGGACCCACTCCAACTTTCGGAATTGGATACCGACCACGATATCAAAAACTCCACTTCTGGTCAAACATCTCAAAAACCTTCAAATTTCTATGTTTAGCCAAATGACTCCAAAATGACCCACGGACCTCCGAATTCACTTCTGATCGCGCTCCCAACACCAGAATCACCATACGGAGCTACTCCTAAACTCAGAATAACAAAAGAACATCGATAACACTAAAATGTACTTCAACCAAACTTATGAAATTTCTTCCAAAATGCCAACTTCCACAATAGGTGCCAAAATGCTCCCGGATCACCCGAAACCCGATCCGGGCATACACCCAAGTCCGAAATCATCATACGATCCTGTTGGAGACTTCGAATCCCAATTTCGAGGTCATTTACTTAAAAATCTAATCCTAGTTAATTCTTTCAACTTAAAACTTCCGAAATGAGAATTCTTTGTCCAAATCAACTCCGAACTCCCCGAAATTCAATTTCGACCATGCGTACAAGTCATAATACCTGAAATAAAGCTGCTCATGTCCTCATACCACCGAAGAATGCTAAAGCTCGAAACGATCGGTCAGGTCGTTACATTCTCTCTCACTTAAACATAAGTTCGTCTTCGAACGTGCTAAGAACTGTGCTGGAGTTGTCTGAAATCACTGCTTAACACCTCAAGCACCTACCCGTGCTACTACAACTCAGCTAGGCACCCTAGCTCGATCAATCTGAAGATATCCTTTTTCACTTAAGCAAATAAGCCTTAGATCCCAATTCCACCATCCGGAATTCCCTGACATGCCTATTCCAACACATGCTTAGCGTGTTAATAACTACGTGCAGCACCAAACTGCATACCTTAGCAGAATTTACAATTTGCACCACTTTACTCATAGGACCACAATAGCGTTCTTTGAGATAATAAATCAAAATTCCATGAATTTGATGCTCCCATTGCACCTCCTAACGTACATAGGCCTTGATCTAACTCTTACAATACTTCCATGACAGAAGAGATATGTAGAAGTTCATAATCGACTACTGAATCAACAATTCATTGGGTCTATACTCCTGACAAGAACCCTCTGTAACAACCCGACTAGTCATTTTGCATTTTAGAACCCCGTTCCCTTAAATAAAACTTTCCGCACTTGCTTTAGCTAATTTATAACTTGCGGGGATAGTTGGTTCGGGAGTTGGAAGAGGTTTGAGTAAAAATATGTCCATTTACGTGTTTAAATTTTCTTAAAAGACCAAGTTTGACTTTGGTCAACTTTTGGGAAAACGGACCCGGATTCATGATTTGATGATCCTGGAGGGTCCGTGGAAAAATATGGGACCTGGGTGTATGACCGGAATTGAATTCCCAGATCGCTAGCCCGAGTAATGAATTTTTATTTAAAATTGTTTAATTGAAGTTTTAAAGAATTAAAGAAACTAAGTAATCATTGATTCCCTAGGTATCGGGCTCAGATTTTTGTTCCGAAGCTTGGTACAAGTCCATAATGTTGTTTATGACTTGCCCGTAAAATTTGGTGCCAATCCGAGTAGTTTAAGGGCGTTTTGACCCGTTAGAAGAAAATTAAGAACTTGAAGTTCAATAGTTTGATCCATTTGGTTTTAAGGGGTGATTGCAAGATTTTGCATTGTTTTGAGTGTTCCGAGGGTTCGAGTAGGTCCGCCTTGTGATTTCAAACTTGTCGGTATGTTCGGGCGGGGCTCGGGAGGCCTGAGCGTCGATCGAATGAGGCTCGAGTGAAGTTGAAATTTGGAAAAGGGAGCTAAGTTGCTGCTTCTGTCATAATCGCATATGTGGTTCTAGAATCGCAGAAGCGGGATCGCAGATTCAATCTATCGCAGAAGCGGCCAGGGGCCAGGCCAAGGAAAATTGCAGAAGCGGCCCAGAAACAGCAGAAGCAGTTCCGCTTAAGCGATCCCTAAACCACAGAAGCAGTCCAATCACCTTAGGCCCACACCGCAGAAGCGGCCCAATTTCCGCAGAAGTGGTTCCGCAGAAATAGGACCTAGACCGCAGAAGCGGTCTAGGAATTTTGGGCAAGGTTCACAGAAGCGGTTTTCGTAGAAGCGGTCAGTGCACCCGCAGAAGCGGAAATCGCTGGGTAGTGAGTTCATTTAATTCGAACTCAAAGACCATTTATTTTATTTTCTACACCACTTAGGCGATTTGGGGGCTTCCAAAGAGAGGATTTAAACATAGTATTTCAAGGTAAGTTACTTCTATTCATTATTAGTTTAAATACATGTATATTAATTTGATTAAACACTAAAAATTAGGTAAAATCAAAGGGTTAGAGCTAGACCTAAGGTTTTAATTAAACTAAGATTTAATCATGAAATTTGTTATGAAATGGACTAGAAATCCTATATTATTGATCCTTAGGTTGTAGAGAACAACTTCCTTCGAAAAAAATCTCGGAATCCGGGCATGTGGGACCGGGGTTGAAATTTAAGAAATTCATGTAAATGGTTGGGGAATTACTTAAATAGCTAGGAATTGATCTTGCGAGCCTATATTAATTAGCTCTTACTCTGTCTAACTAGTTCGGGATTGTTCGGCTTCGAAGTAAGGACTTAGGCTCATTCTTGGTAATTGGAGGTGCACGTTGGAGCGAGATGAGTCTCCTTTATAACCTTGTAAGAGGGAATAGTCCCCATAGGTATAATAAACGAGTATTTGCTACTAAATGCGGGGGCTACATACGTACTAGGTGACGAGAGTCCATGCATAGCTACTACGATATTAATTGTTTGGGTAGTTTAGGACCCACATCATGCCTAATTTGGAGATATCTTTTATTTAAATTGTCAACATGATCATTTATGACAAGCTAGAGACCTGAGAAGAGCAAAAGGGAACATATGAACTTGTTGAACCCTATAAGAGATTCTTTGTATGTAAATGAGCCTTTGTGTGCATTCTTGATGTTTTCTTGATATTTATCGATCGGACAATCGCCTCGGTGAAATAGATGCATCTATGGTTCGTGTTGTTCGACCCTCAGCAGTGCACAATTTATTTTCTGTTGGAGCGGGTCATCGACCTCGGCATGTTTGCGCATGATATATATTTATATGTGCTAAAGCTTAGACATGACGTGCTTACTTGATGAGTATTTGAACTATAAATAACAACTGAAATATGGTCAAGAACATGATTATTGCTTTTCCTTATTACTTGTTAATTATTGGAGATTTTCATGCTTAGCATAGCACCTTATCATGATATTATTTTGACCCTAGTAAGTATCAAGTCGACCTCTCGTCTCTAGTTCTTCGAGATTCGACGAGATACTCATTGGGTACATATTGTCTATGTACTCAAACTACGCTTATGTACTTAATTGTACAGGATCTGAGGCAGATACATATGGTTACCAGTTCGGTGCGCGCCCTTGAGTTTGTGGCAGAGACTTCCACAGTGAGCTGATTCCTTCCTATGCCGCTCAGTAGCCGGATGGAGTCTTCCTTTACTTTTGTTGTCTTTCTTTATCTCGGACAGTAGGATAGAGATATTCTTTTGTATATTCTACTAGATGCACGTACTTGTGACACCAGGTCTTGTCACACACTTTGGTAGACTAGTTTTTGGGGTTGCATTATTATGTTACTTATTTTGTCTATCACTTTCATGTTTTAATTTCAAATTCGGATAATTATTTCACTTAAATTCTGCTAAAATCAACATAGGGAGATGGAAATGTTCCGCATTGGCTTACCTGGCAACGGTGTCGGGCGCCATCATGACCTATTGTGGAAATGGGTCGTGACACCCTCGCCTCATTCTGAACCAAATAATGGTCTTTGCTCCTTAATATACTTCATATAATCAGATTGCACTGATCCTAAATCCAATGATCTCGTCTCACCTAGTACAAACTGCTCAGGCAGTAAGCCACCCCGGACATGATCAAAAGTCTCATATGATGCCACAATGTGCCAATACGCTACCAATTCGTATGTGATACAATAGGAAAACGAACTCTGAAAAGCAAATCCAATTACCCCGCTCACGAATCATACATGCGACGTGGTCAACATAATTGGACTAAAACCCTGCTCTTGAATCATACATGCCACGCGGGCACACAGCTAATATGAGTTTTCCTTTAAAAAAATAGGAAACAAAATGCATAAAATAGATATAGGGAACTATACTCAACATCACACTATTGTGGTGCGCAATCCCAATCCAAACAACATACACATGGTGGCGTGTCACCTGATCCACCCATAAAATTTCACACAATGAGATACACACCCAGCTAGATTGCTCATTACAAAAAAATACCGAATGTTGCTCACAAGCATGCTAAGTGCATAATACCATCCATAGGGAGACATATAGCGTTATAAGCTACAAACTCAAGCACAAATGAGGTGCAATATATGATCTAAATCTCGAGAGGTATTTTTCTCATATAACATCATCTCTACGCGAAACCTCAACGCATAAGAAATTTACCAAGCCGTGTCATAACTCATATAGTGCAATATATCATTATATGAGCCCATAAGGAGCATATTACTGAAATAAACACATCTGGCCTGATATAGAGCCCATATTCACATTTGAATCCATCCACAAACCTCAAGCTGATTCTGATCGCACTAGTATTGGCTAATAACTTTTCAAAGGTCCATAATAACTCCCCTTTTTTTTCATAAAACATAGGAACCACCATCATAACCGAAGTAATCATCCACAGTCCACAACCCAATAAATCCAGTGCCCTCCAGGCATCAATCCCCGAATCAACGATATCACCACAATCTTCATATTTGGTTTAACTCTCCAACCAATCAAGTGACTACATGCCACACTTATGCAACCTTTCCATGGGACGCGCTCCCACAACCTTTCACAACAGATGACAAGTCTGTACATCCAAACCACCGGCTGCACTAACGCTAAAAAGCAAAAAAAATCCTTAACCAGGATGCAAAGCCTTTTTCACAAAACACCAATCTTAGGTGACGCTGAAGACAATACCAATTTACTTTATACATCAAAACTAATTTCCTGCTCATCCAAGCTCTTGACATCCTTTCTAACACCGAACTGCAACCTTGATCCCTACTTCAAATTCCATACTGCTAATTGCACACAACATGCGATATTCAATAGAACACGATTTCCATCATAACTCAGGAACCACTAATAGATTGATGCTTCATCATATAAAACCCTTTCACTTAACTCATTTCAGGAGAACCATGGCAACACGCAGGTGAATCCACATAACCGCAGAATATGTAAATCTCTAAGTAGTGGTCTAAACCATCATAACCCTTTCAGGGCCCGCCTATATGTAACAGGCCATGAAAGTAGAATATTCCTGAATAACATCAATTACGACAACCAATAGGCCTCGCACGTACCACCATAAATCACTTGCATAATTTGCTAAAGGAACTAATTACTACCACCAACACGCTAATCCAACTATGGCTAACTAGTCTATCTTCTTCCAGTTTATCCTTGATTGCATTAGGAATAATAACTACATTCAACACATAATACACTCCATCCACATTTATCTCGAGTGACCGTGAATCACGAGATCATACTGTCTCAAATCCCACGAACCATTTCATACCTCCCAATCGCTACACTGCATGTCAGAATACCATAGAACATTCTGGGCACCTTCTCATAAGCAGCTACAAAGCTTGATTCTTAACTGTACCTATACGCACGAAATCATTAGGCACCGTACTTTACCCCTTCTAATTCACTAGGACCATTGTTGAGAGCCGCCCGCTCTGACTTGGCCCCGAATACAATTGACTCCATCATCTAGCACATTCATACCCCCTCGCCAAAGCACCCGGCAGAATCACCTCCTTTGAAACCCGCACTTACACAAAGCATAAATCCTGAATCCTTCCCCAACATTGAGCATGAGCCAATAAGGCCAATCATAGCACACCTTTAACCATTCCTTTGCTCAAATTATCACGTATGCTCTTTCCCCGTAACTGAAATATCTTATCAATACGTCAATAACCCAAAACCTCATAACAAGATAACCATACAACCCAATCGTAGGCGGTGGGACTCTCCCACTTAGCTCGAAGCCACCACTACACAATTCTGAAATTCAACAAGGTTCCTTATCTCTTATTGACATAACCATGCACAATCAACCGCAAAAATTCATGGAATCTTTCTGTAAAACCCGTTTTTGTACTCTAAATCATCAACCACATTCACACAACAAATCTCATTGCGGTATAACCATCGGAGTTCTTCGCAGAAGCTTCGCCGACCATGAGACCGCTAACCTACTCATAGGGAATAACCTACCTGAGCTCGAGCTCACTTTCTAGCTATAAAAGTCCATTCACCACCCCCCCCCCCCACATCAAGTACATGCGTGGCATTATCCTTCCAATTCAAATTTAGGTTGTATCGTTCTTCATTTCAAGAAGCTCCTTTCCATTATATCAAATCTCCTACCGCATAATATTCCATACTTCAAATTAATCCATAACCCCAAATCGCCAATCATTAAAATTCCCAAATCGCTCCAAACTCTGCTTAAGGTGCGTGGTCATCCTACCACAAGCCCATATGCAACTGTGCCACTTTCCCACACTGGCAAAACTCACCCCTTTAGTTGATGACTCAAACTTCGCTTCTTGTACCTGGACTTCTATAAATTCAAACCATCGCTTGACATTAGAAACACAAATTCAATCCTGAACCACTGCCCCCAACGACCTCTGACAGTAGCTTTTTCAATACTGACTCATAATATCCTATTTCAAAGGTGAATTGTAGAAGATTATAACACCAAAAAACTTAGTACATTCAATAGATATAACGACACATCAACACAGATGAAAATTCCACCACGTTCGCAAATACCAAGCCTCATTACCCATCAGCCCAAATCTGAACATTCTTAGCCCGCATGTCTTTCCCCTGTCGGGAATAAATACTGAATCTCTAGATCATGTACTGAGCAACCTCCCTTCACATCATTCACTACCTCGACATGTAGGCAAACATCCTACCATCATCTCAGTACTGCGGAACAATTGTGCATAAGCATTATGGCAACTTGTGCCTAGCCTTAGAGCTCTCAGAAGTACAACTATTGAGCTAAAACGACAGAATATCCTTCCACACGGTAATGGTAATAACTCAAACATGCCCGCAGGGAGAAGCACCCCGCACCATATTGGTAGAACTATTACAATCCTGCAATACTCGATTCATAACCAGCGGTTCGCATCGCGTAAGATTGAGTAGGAAGGAAACAAGGGCATCAACCTCAAGAAAATCAAATCACAATATGAGGAATCAAGAAGGGAAGTACTCCTAACAGTACTATAGCCTCCCAAAGTTAAGTACAGACATCTCTGTACCGATCCGTGAGACTCTACTAGAATTGCTCATGACTTGTGAGACCTAAGGGAACCTAGTGCTCTGATACCATATTGTCAGGGAAGCCAACCAAAGTACTTAATTAAATTCTCATTTTAATACTTGTGAAAAAATGATTTTCCTTAAAATTTACCAATAAAAGATAATTATTTCAAATCAAACATGAATGTTAAGTAGTTAATACAAGATACCCTATAATCATCCCATAACCCGGTGTCACAAGTGCACGAGCATCTACTAAGAAGGAAAATAAAATACAGTAGTTGTCCAGAATACAAAGTGGACAGAAATGAAAATACAGTATACTCTAAAAGGGACTCTGCTGGTTGCGGGTCATCTCGGCAAATGCAGCTCACCTAAGTCTCCGTACAAGCCATGCTATTATGCCACTAAGCCAGTAGCCACATGTGATCCTGTGCAACAAAAATGCACAGCAAGTGTAGTATGAGTACGAAAACAACGTGTATCCAATGAGTATCCAGTCTAATCTCAAAGAAGTAAAGATGAGAGGTCGACTTCGACACTTGCTAGTGGTCCAATAATAATATTATTAATCCGATGAATCACGGGTTTATTAACAATAGTAAATTCAAATAAGTCATAAAACAGGAAAAAGTTCCTCTTTATTAAAAGTCTCTGGATTCTTAATCTATTAGTTAACAATTTTCTCAAGTCGGGGAGAGCAGATATCAATATCAAGAAATCTCAAGGAAAGCAATACAAGTATGTCCAACTCATGCCAAAGTCGTACGGCCCGATCCAACATAAATGTAAAATGTGCACTACCAAGGGTCGAACGGCATGAACCATAAATGCATATATTACCCCACTCACGAATCATATATGCGACGCGGTCAAATTTAAATAAACAATCACCATGCTCGTGAATCCAAATAAAATCCAATTCTCTTTTAACGAGTTAAGAAAATGAAGTTTAATCCTTTTAGAAGTTCATTTACCAATTCGATAGGATTGAAGAAATTCAATTGTCAATAAGATTACAGATATTCCAAGTATAGCATGCTTTTGGATCCTAGACTACCCGGACTTACACATATTAGTAGCTAAACCACCCCCCTCAAATAGAAGCACATAAACAATTAATTCACCTACGGGAACAATTTCCTCTTACACGGTTAGAATAGAGACTCAGCTCACTCCAAAGATCCATAACCAGTATTTTACGCCCTTCCGAAGACTCGAATCGATGCTACTTGCTCCAAAACTAGCCAATAATTATGCAAATCCATTAATATATGCTCAAGTGCTCATTATAATCCAATTTATAGCAACTCCCAACCCCGATCAAAAAGTTGACAAAAAACACCCTCGGGCCCACGTGCCTAGATTCCGAAAATTTTCAAAGATTAAGTTTACCCATAGCCTCAAGGACCTAAATATATAATTTACTATCAATTTCATAACCAAATTCGTGGTCAAAACCCAAAATATCCATTTTTTAGGTTTTCCACTCAAACCCCAAGTTTTTCCACTAACTTCCAACTTAAAATCTACATATAATTAGTGTATTTAACTCATAATAGGTAGAATTAACTTACCTCCAAGTTTCTAGGTGGAAGCCCCTCTCAAGAAGCTCCAAAATTGCCCCAAAGTAGAGAAAAATGGGTGAAATGAACTCAACCACACTCTTTAAAACATTCTGCCCAGCGACTTTTGCACTTGCGGGCTCCTTGCTGCTTCTGCGAGTCTGCATCTGTGGACCCCTCTTCGCACCTGCGCCAATCATTGCTTCTACGATCCCTTCCACGCTTCTACGCTTGTGCAGATGCGGCCAATACCCCGCATCTGCGGTCCTCCCCTTGGCTGCCCCTTTCTGCTCCTGCAACTCCTAGGCCGCTCCTGCTGCTCCGCACCTGCGGCCACAACCTTGCAAGTGCAGTTACACCAAATATCAGCTGCTGAAGCCCTTCTTCAAAATCCAAATTTGATCCGTTAACTATCCAAAATCCGCCCGGGGCTCCCGGGACCCCGTCCAATCACACCAACTAGTCCCAAAACACATTAGGACTTTCTTGAGGTCTCAAATCATATAAAATAACGCTAAAATCATAAATCAACCTCCAATCCAAGTTTAATGAACTTTAGAATTTCAAACTTCTTCATTCGATGCCGAAACATATCAAATCACGTCCGATTGACCTAAAATTTTGTACACAAGTCATATTCGACATTACGGACCAACTCCAACTTTCAAAATTTGATTCTGAACCCGATATAAAAAGTTCACTTCCGGTCAAACTTCTTAAAAAACTTCAAATTTCTTTCTTTAGCCAAATGACTCCAAGATGACCCATGGACCTCCGAATTTACTTCCGATCGTGCTGCCAATAGAATCCCCATACCGAGCTACTCCTAGACTTAGAATCCCAAATGGAAGTTGATAACAGTGATATGTACTTCAATCCAAGTTTATGAAATTTCTTCCAAAATGCCAACTTCCACAATAGGCGCCAAAATACTCCTGGATCATCCAAAATCCGATCCGGGCATACTTCTAAGTCCGAAATCATCATACGTACCTGTTGGAACCTTCGAATCTCAATTTTTACTCAAAAATCCAATCCTAGTTAATTCTTTCAACTTAAAGCTTCCGAAATGAGAACTCTCTTTCCAAATCAATTTCGAACTCCCCAAAATTCAATTCCGACCACGCATACAAGTCATAATACCTTAAATAAAGCTGCTCATGGCCTCAAACTGTCAAAGAATGCGCTAAAGCTCAAAATGAACGATTGGGTCATTATAGGGTTGCACGCCAACAACGGTATCATATGTAATGGGATCGGGTTGCACACCTGCAACGGTATCACTTGTGTGCATGTTCTTCTATTTCCTTATTTTGCTGGTAATTGATTTTAAGCATATCATATGTTTCTATAAAGTCATTCTGTTATTACCTGTTACTCCCAGTAGCATGTTTCCCCCACCCAACTTTAGTTGTAATTATCTATATTTATTTTCGATATATATGATTTAACTGCACTAGTATTTGGTGGTCTAGTCCTAGCCTCGTCACTTCTTCGCCGAGGTTAGGCTAGGCACTTACTAACACATGGGGTCGGTTGTGCTGATAGTACACTCTGCACTCTTTTGTGTTGATCCCAATGCTGTTGACTTTGGACCATAGATTGGGTGGCTACCTTTAGTCCACGTGGTGATCCAAGGTAGACCTGCAGGAATCCCCTGGCCCTGGCGTCTCCCTCTATCCCTTTATTTTTGTTTCATTTCCTTAATTTAGAAAGAGTGTATCATTTATTTTTAGACCTTTTATGTAGTAAATCTTAGATCATCTGTGAAACTGTAATACCAGTTCTGGGTAGTTGAGGCTGAAACAGTTGTTTTGTATACATATTCAGATACTCTATTGCTTATCTTCCACTTATTTTAAATTTTTTGCTATTTTCACATTATTGTTTTAAATTGTTAAAGAGTATAAAATGGGTAAAAAGTTAATTGGTTAAATATTCGGCTTGCCTAGCTCACATTAGTAGGCGACATCACGACTCCCGAGGTTGGAAAATCTGGGTCGTGACAAGTCTGGACTCCCTTCCTACTCCCCTTGCCATAACTAGGAAGTATTGTGATGTCACAGAAGCGAATAAGGCCAAGGTTGTGTATAAAAGTGAAATGAAGCCATGCCACAAAGTCCTGTTTGAATTTGTTAACAAGTGTTTGTTGCCTAGGCAGGAAAGAAAACACATTGCTAACTACATGGACTTGGCTTTGATGGAGTGTCTTGAGAGTGGGTGGCATATCAATTGGCCTACAGATCAATTGACATGCCTTTATGATCAAGCTACTTGATAGGGTTATCAATGGCTCCAAGGCCTATGCCACTCCTGATGTCTTTATTCTCACTATTGTTCTTGCACGTTGTAAAGTGCCACTGAAAAAGTGGGAATGGCCACAAACATAAATCATTTTGGAATCGATACTCTGATTGCTTGGGATTATGATGTCAATGTCATTTCCAATGAACATGGTTCATCAATAAGGACACCTATCAATAGCAAGGTCAGGGCTCTATTGCAGGAGAGTGGGGCAAAGGATGTTGAGATAGCTAGGCTGAAGACTCGTTTGGCAGAGTTTGAATCTGAGAGAGATGCTCTTAGAATTGAGCTTGCAAAGGAAAAAGAGAAGAATGATGGCATTCTTCAAGACATGTTGCACCTTCTCCAAGCCAAAACCCAACCCTCTAGTTCTTCCAAGCCTTAATTGCCTTAGCCTTCATTACTTGAACCTTGTCCAGACCTTTCACTTACCCAGATTAAGGACTTTTCTTGTTTTGCTCATGTTTTAACTGTTTGTGTTTCTTTTGTGGCAGAATCGTATTCTCTATCAATGAAGTCTTTTGTTTTTACTCTTGTTGACTATTTATTTTTCCTTGATAGTTTGAATATGTGTAGTTGATTACTAATGATTAATCCATGAATGCATTTGCAGTTGCCTTAGTGGCCATGAGTAATTTTTAAAATCTGGGAATCACACTTTGTTTATGCAACTTTTTGATAATGCCAAAAGGGGGAAAAGATATTGTGCTTTATATTCTGAATAGTGATATTTTCAACCCAATAAACATGGTCTTGATGATAAGTGAACAATTTATAACTTTGCAAATGTGTTGAGATGAGTTCTAGCAGGGCCTAAGTGTATGAAAAGCACAAAGTTTGTCATCATAAAAAAGGAAAAATTTGTTGCCCATGTAAAGGTTAGTTTTGAAGACTGACAAAGGAACTCAGACATGAACAGGTCCTTCCAAGTGAAGCACAGATATGGTCAACTCAAGCGTGTGAGTTGCACATGAAGGAGATAAACCCAAATTAGTAGAAGTGATATCTCCTGATCCTGATCGAAAAGGTTTCATGTTAGATAAGGAGAAAGACCTCTTACTCAAAGAGAACACGGTTTATGAAAGGAAAGGAGTTAGAGGTTGAGATCAACAAGAAATCTTCCACTAAGGAAGAGTAGCATCAGAATTCTAATCAATCTCTATTCGCTAACTCGATAAATATCAGTGTTGTTCTCTTTAACAGGATATGCACATAAGCATAAGTTAAACGTAAATTGAGAGAAAAATAGCAAGGCACTTTTGCAAGCAATTTGTGTGTGATTCAAGTATGCAAACCTGAAGTTATTTTAACTAGATAGAAGAACCAGTTCCAAGTGTCTTTCTTTTATTCTAGTTCAATTATAATAGGTGTTTTCATATTGTATCTTTCAGCTTTATTTAGAAGCAAGTGTATTAGGTACTCAAAGTTTTCAAGTTAGAGTTAACTTGAAGTTGTCACAACAGTTAGAGGCTGGTTGCTACAACGGGATTAGAGTAAATCCTAGGTTTACAAAAGTGTTTTGTAAATACAATTTTTGACTCAGTGATTTCAGTGGAGAGTTTGGAAAAATCCTACTGGAAAGTAAGTTGTGGTTTTTTCGCCTTTTGAGCTGGGTGTTTTCCACGTAAATTGTGTCACGACCCAAAATCCACTAAGTTTCGTGATGGCGCCAGACACCGCTGTCAGGAAAGCCGACCAAAATGCTTAATTAAATTTCCGAATCACTTCTTTATTACATTTTTAAACAACACATAGACAATTTCACTAAATTAGTAATGAAACATTTAACAACTCATAAAAGCCTGAGTAACCCATAGACACCCCCAAAACATGGTGTCACAAGTATATGAGCTATTTCTATGAAGCAATACATTACCACAACCATCCAGAATATAAATTGGATAGGAAGTAAATACAGATAACTGAAAGAGACTCTGCTGGCTGTGGGTCACCTCGAGAAGTGTAGCTCACCTAAGTCTCCGTATCAACCATGCTGCTACGCCTAGCAGGCCACTAGAGTTACATATACATGTACAACAAAAATGCACAGAAGTATAGTATGAGTACGAAAACAACGTGTACTCAATGAGTATCCCGTCTAATATCAAAGAAGTAGAGACGAGATGGTAGACTTTGACACTTACTAGTTGTCCAATAATGATATATCAATAATATGTTAAATCGTGGATTTTCTTAAACATAATTTTTAATCCAATAGAATGAAATAAGTAAATAATTATTTCTTTTATAGTAAATTTTCAAAAAAATCCTTCTTTTAGTGTTTATACAAATATTCTCAAGTCAGAAAAAAGGAAACAACAACTTTAATAAGTTCAAGGCAGCAATACAAGCATGCGCAAATCATGTCGAGGTCGTTAGGCCCGATCCAACATAAATGTAAAATGTGCACTGCCGAGGGTTGAATGGCGCAAACCATAGATGCATCTATTACCCCGCTCACGAATCATACATGCAACGCGATTAAATATAAATAAACACCACAATCAGTCAATCAAGAATTCATTAGGGAACAATTATCCTAAGAAAATCCAATTCTCTTTTAAAAATTCAAGAAAATGAAGTTTAATCTTTTTAGAAATTCATTTACTAATTCGATGTGATTTAAGCAAATCAAATGTCAGTAAGTTTACAAATAATCCAAGGATAGCATGCTTTTGGGTCCTAGACTACCGGATAATAAAATAATAGTAGCTACGCACGGACTCTCATCACCTCGTGCGTATGTTGCCCCCACATTTAGGAGCACTTAATCAATTAACTCACCTATGGGGACAATTACCTCTTACAAGGTTAGAAATGAGACTCACCTTGTTCCGAAGCCCATATTCCGATTAAGGAACGCACTCAAACCTCCAATTCGGAGCCGAACGATCTAAAACCATTCAGATAGGGTAGGAACTAGTTAATACATGCTCAAAACTTCATATTCTAATTATTAAACTAATTTCCCAACCCTAAATGCAAGGTTCCTAAAATTCACCCACAGGCCCACGTGCCCGGATTCCAGAAATCTTTAAACAAAACTGATACCCATAACCTAAAAATCAAGAATATATGATTTTTACTCTCTTCCCTAACAAATTTCGTGGTTAAATCTTGTTTTAACCAAATTCTAAGTTTTTCATCTAAAACCCTTGATTTTCCCTAATTTCACATGTTAATCTACCCCTAATCTATGCATTAGCTTAAGATGTGTAGAAATTACTTACCTCTTTGATGGTGATGGAATAGCTCCTCAAATGCTCTTAAAAATCGCCTAAGGCCAAGTGGGAAAGGAGGGAAATGGGCTAAGTCTCGAAATAAAAGCCACTGCACCAGACACAGAAGTCGCATTTGCGACTCCAGGCTCACAATTGCGAAGTCGTATTTGCGACAAAAGCTTCGCAAGTGTGAAGCCCAGCCTCACCTAACTTGGTCGCATTTGCGATAGATTCCTCGCAAATGCGAAGTGGACAGCATCGCAAATGCGATGGCCCCCCCTCGCAAATGCAATCCCCCACTTAGCCGCCCAGGTTCGCAAATGTGAGCCCTACCCTTGAAAATGCGATCCTCCACATAGCAACCCAGGTTCGCAAATGCGAGGTCGCACTTGCGATCATACCAGCACTAGCAAATCATATTCTTAGGAAATCACTCCGAAGCTATCCTGAATCTCACCCGCGCCCCCAGGGCTCCAAACTAAACACTAATACAAGTATAAAAACATAACACGGACTTGCTCAAAACCTCAAATAACCTCAAACAATGCTAGAACCACGAATCGCACTACAATCTAAGCTTAATGAACTTTGAAATTTCAAACTTCTACTTTTGATAGTTAAACCTATCAAATCACATCCGATTGACCTAAAATTCCGCACACAAGTCATATTCGACATTACAGACCTACTCTAACTTTCGAAATCAGATTCTGACCCCAATATCAAAAAGTCCACTTCCGGTCAAGCTTCTCAAAAACCTTTAAATTTCTATATTTGGCCAAATGACTCCAAAATGACCTGCGGACCTCCGAATTCACTTTCGATCGCTCTCCCAATTCCAGAATCACCATACGAAGCTATGAAATGACTCAGAATCCCAAACAGACATTTATAACAATGAAATGCACTTCAAGCCAAACTTATAAAATTTCTTCAAAAATGCTAACTTTCCCAATAGTTGCCAAAATGCTCCCGGGTTATCCAAAACCCAAACCGGGCATACGCCCAAGTCTAAAATCATCATGCGAACCTACTAAAAACTTCAGATCTCGATTCCGAGGTCGTTTACTCAAAAAACCTATCCTAGTTAATTCTTTGAACTTTAAGCTTTCGAAGTGAGAATTCTCTTTGCAAATCAACTCTGAACTTCCAAAATTCAATTCCGACCACGCGTACAATTCATAACACCTGAAATGAAGCTGCTCATAGCCTCAGACTGTGGAACGACATGCTAGGGCTCAAAATGACCGGTCGGTTCATTGCATTCTCTCCCACTTAAACATACTTTCATCCTCGAACGTGCTGAGAACTGCACTAAAGTAGTCTGAAATCACCGCTTAACACCTCATGCACCTTCCCGTGCTACCACAACTCAGTTGAGCACATTAGCTCGATCAATTTTGAAGATCTTTCCCTTTATTAAAACAGATAAGCCTTAGAACCTAATTCCAACATCCGAAATTCTATGCCCGACCTGTTTCTAACATAGTTATCATATCAAGCACTACACACAGTACCAAGATGTGACTGCATACCTTAGCGGAATTCACACCTTGCACCATTTTACTCATAGGGTCACAATTAGTCAAAATTCCATGACTCTGATTCTCACAACGCACCTTATGATATGCATAGCTCTTACTATAACTCTTACAATACCGCCACGACGGAAGAGATATGTATAAATTCATAACCGACTGCCGAATCAACAAACCATTGGGTTTATACTCCTGACAAGAGCTATCACCTCATTCTGAACCAAATAATGGTCTTAGCTCGTTAATAGACTTCATATAGTCAGATAGTCTCATGTGATTCCTCGATGTGCCAATAGGCTACCAATTCGAACGCGATATAAATGAAGATGAACTCTAGAAGGAACTACTCAACTCACGCATTAATACAGACTTTCCTTAGAAAATAGGAAGCAAGGCATACAGAAATAGCATATAGAAAACTACACTCAACATCACACTGTTGCAGCACGCATCCCAATCCAAATAACATACCCATGTCAGTGTGCAACCGTATCCACACATAGATCTCACATAAGGAGATGCACATCGAGCTAAATTTGCTCATTACAATAAAATACTGAATTTTGGTCACAAGCACGATAAGTGCATAATACATCCCTAAGGGGACATATAGCGCTATAAGCTACAAAACTCAAGTACAACTGAGGTGCGATATACAATCTGAATCTCAAGAGTCATTTTGCTCATATAACATTATTTCTACGCGGATCCTCAACACACAAGAAATTCACCAAGCTGTCTCACAACTCGCACGGCGCAATCCATCATTACATGAAATAGCTGACAATAAAATAGCACCCCGACTACTCTTCCATAAGGAGCGCAGTACTCAAATGAACACATTTGGCCTGATATAGAGCCAATATTTATATTTAAATTCATCCACCAACCTCAAGCCGATTTTGATCCACTGAACTAGGCTAATTGCCTTTCAAAGGTCCATAATGACTCATCTTCTGCTCATAACACATAAGAACATCCATCATAGTCGGAGAAATCATCTGCAGTCCACAACTCAATAGACTGAGTGCCCTCCGGGCATATATTCTCAAATCAATGATATTATCACAACCTTCATACTTGGTTTAAGACTTTAATCAATCAAGTGACTACCTGCCGTACTTGTACAATCTTCATGTAGGACACACTCCCACAACCTATCATAACAAATAACTGGGTCGTACCTCCAAACCACCTGCTGCACTAATGCTGAAAAGCGATCAAGAATTATTAACCAGGATGCAAAGCCTTTTTCACAAAACACCGATCACAGGTGACGCTGAAGATAATACGAACTTACCTTAAACATCGAAACTCATTTCCTGCTCATTCGAGCTCGTGACATCCTTGTCCACACCGAGCTGTTACCTTGATCTTTACTTCAAATCCTATACCACTCACTGCACCTAACTTGCCAACATACGATAGAACACGCTTTTCATCACAGCTTCGGAACCACTATTAGGCTAACACTTCATCATATAAAAGCTTTTCACTTAACTCGCTTCAAGAGTACCATAGCAACGCACATGCAAATTCTCGTAACCGTAGAATATGCAAATCTCTAAGTATTGGTCTAAGCCACCATAGCCCCGGGATCTGCCTACACATAACAAGCCGTAACTGTAGAATATTCCTAAATAGCATCAATTACGGCGGTCGACAAGCCTCGCACGTATCGCCAGAAATCATTTGCATAATTTGCTAAAAGAACTGATTACTACCGCCAATATGCCAATTCAACTATGGCTAATTATACTACCTTCTTCCAATTTAATTCTCGATTGCCTTAGAAATAATAATAACTCCATTTCACACATAACACACTCCATCCGCACTCGTCTCGAGTGACCTTGAATCACGAGACCATGCTGTCTCAAATCCCACGAACCATTTCGTACCTCCAATTATAGCATCGCAAAGCAAAATATCATAGAACATTTTATGCCTCTTCTCATAGGATGCTATAAAGCCTGATTCTTAATCGTACCCATAGGCTCGATATTATTAGGCATCACCCTTTATCTTTTGAATTCACTAGGACCGTTGTTGAGAGTCACCCGCTCTGACTTGGCTCCGAATATAATCAATTCCATAAATCTTCTAGCACCTGAAGACCCCATTGGTGAAGCACCTGGCGGAATCACTTCCCTTGGAACCCGCATCTTTTCAAAGCAAAATCCTGAATCCTTCCCCAAGTCTGAACATAGGCCAACGAGGCCAACGATAGCCCACTTTTAATAATTATTTTTCTCAAATTACCACTTATGGTCTTTTTTCGTAGCTAAAATAGCCCATCAATATGCTTATAACCAGAAACCTCGCAAGTAGTTAACCATGCAACCCCATCCACTACTAGAAAATAAGCCTATTGCAACAGCCATAAAACTGTTGGAACAGAGAGGTAAACCATTGCCATAGAGTTATTGGAACGATTTAGCAAGCGTTATATACACTTCCATTCCAGTAGATCTAGAGTAACGGTTCTGGCAACTTTTATCGAAACCGTTGCTTAAGGTATATCTATCGCAATGGTTGTTCCTCTGCCTGAAGCAACGAGTATTTTTTCCAGTTGTAATGGTTAAAAACCATTGCCATATAGTTTATAGCAATGATTGGCAGCCGTTACCATATAATATGTTTCAACGGTTATGTAAGCTATTGGAACATTTATTTACAAATATTCTAACAGTTTCGTTACGCTACTGTAACGGTTTTATTTCTTTTGCAAAGGTTTTAACTACCTATTGTGTTAGTTTGTTGCACATTTTGGAATGATTTATAAGGCCTAATGGAACGGTTTTGAATACCTATTAGAATGGTTTGCAAGACCTATTGGAACGGTTTTATTATACTATTATGCCCTGGATGTAAATGAATATTTAGATGTATAAAATTTTTAATTACCTGAAATTTATATAAATAAGAAGATAAAACACTTCATAATCTATATTATTTCCATAAAACCAAAATATTTTAACCTAATCACATAAGTTTTACATCAACACTTACTCCATAAAACTAAAATATTTTAACCCAATCACATAAGTTTTATATCAACACTTCAAGAGTTAGTTCAAATGTTGATAACAAGAGATTCCTAGAACATGGACAGCAATTCAAAGTTCTTAAGTAAGTAGGATAAATAAAGTTATTATTCTTCAAGAGTTGGTTTATCATTATAAGAATAAGTATGGTCCATAAACAATGCATAAAGCACAAAGTCTTCAAATGTACTAGAAAGTCGATCTATAAGTCTTCAGTTCTTTTTGCTAGGATGAAACAATCTTATATCCAGTAAAAATCTTAAAGCATAAAGTTTTTCAAAAACAAGTCAAAGATGACAACAAGTAATTGGTTGTCTTTAGATCCGTGTAAGAATGAAAAAGACTTTGTAATCCCAAAAGCCTCCAGAAGTAGTAGCTAACCAGGTAAGAGATGAAGCACAATAATATTATACCCAATGGGCACTTCAAGAAACAATGGCAAAACTATGTAATGACTTGGTTTAACCAGCCAGCTAGGAAAACAAGGAGAAAATTTTAGTTGTAAATCTGTTTGGAATTGCATTAGAACTTATCAGAATACCTCTTTAGTCAACAAGATGATTTGCAACAAGAATTCCCCTTTAAATTTTCCTTTTTCTTGTGGAGATTATCCAGACATAAGATTATAGTGGGATACTAACATGAGCAGGTTTGGGATCCCTCTACCATCTTTTTGTTCTTGTTGTACCAATCATAAACAAGAAGATGAGGAACATTTGTTCCTTAATAGCATGATCAGTCGTAATATATGGAAGCACTTCAATCAATAGTTTGGGACCAGCCAAAGAAGTACTAGCTTGAGACACCATGTTATCAGTTGGTGGATGGCTAAGAGTGTAATCATATCCAAGAATTATATCTATAGGTTCTACCAAATATTACCACTTGGCACATTTGAAAGTCTAGATGCAAGAATAGATTTGAAAATATTGATATGTCTCCTTATAGAATTATCCCAGCAATCAATGAACACCTCATTAGTTACTCATAAGCAATTTCCTAAAATAACTTTTGAGGATGTCATGAATATGGAAAAACAATATTTATCCACTACAGCAGTGAAATGGAAGCTTCCCAGAATTGGTTTTGCTAAGCTGAATTCAGAATGGAATTGTTTGGGATGATCAAGGCAAAACTATGTAAGGACTTGGTTCAACTAGCCAGCTAGGAAAACAAGGAGACGTGCTGCTAGACAGCAGAAGGCTGTAAAGATCTTCCCTAGGCCAACTGTGGGATCACTTCGGCCTATTGTTCATGGACACACACTAAAATACAACATAAAAGTTCGGGATGGGAGGGGATTTTCTCTTGAAGAACTGAAAGCAGCTGGTATTCCCAAGAAACTAGCACCAACCATTAGCATTGCTGTTGATCATCACCACAGGAACAGCTAAGCTTACAAAGCTAAGCTTGTCATCTTCCCAAGGCGTGCTAAGAAATTCAAGGCTGCTGATTCTAGTGCAGAGGAACTTGCTACTACCACCCAGGTCCAGGGTTCATACATGCCTATTACTAGGGAGCAGCTAGCTGTTGACCTTGTAAAGGTCACAGATGAGATGAAATCATTCAATACCTATGGCAAGCTGCGTATCGAGCGTACAAATGCGCAACACATCGGAGCCAGGTTGAAGAGGGCAGCTGAAGCAGAAAAGGAAGATCATGCAAATCTTTTGATGGTTTTTATGTTATAGCATAAGTCCTATTACTCTCTTGAAAAAAAATGCAAAAGAAACTTTAAACATTCACTAGATGACATTCACCGGACACAGTAACAGTATTTTACCAGATGACTTTCTTTATCTTAACAAACTGTTTAGTTAGTTATTTCCATTTTCCATTTCCATATCAAACATTGAAACTAGTTAGACACAGCATAAGCAACAAGAAAAGGAAAATTTTGCATCCTTTTGAAGAATTCCCTTATAAATCTTTCTTGGGACCAATGTAACAAAGGGAAAACGATATAAGAGTTAACAGAAGCTCAACTATAGCTAGTTGACAGAAGCCTTCAATCTAGAGAGTATACTATGAGGATTTAGAAAGAAAAGAAAAAAAAGTAAATGGTAAGCAATTGAAACAAATGGTCACTAGTGAAGTATTGAGTTGAGCCCAACTAGTTTGTAACTGAAACGCAGTTAACTGATTAATTGATTTAGGTTCCAAAGATACAAAAACCAGCCAGCCACACAATAGATGTTGCTTTTTCCAATCAATAGATGGATTTGTATAGAAAACCAAGATAAAGAGGAAGCCAATTATTCTCTTTATAAAAGGCTATAAGTAAGCCGAATAAGTTTAAGTGAAACTTTAAAAAAGAAGCAGAATGAGGAGGAAAAGAAAGCAAGAACCAAGCAAAGATAGACGTATTGACCTTGATTATTACTCCCAGTAGATAGGAGATTTATTAGTTGCACAGTAGATTGTTGGGTAGAGGAAGCTTCTCCAGGTGAACGAGCATTAAAACCTAGAATGATAGGATCAACCCATAAATTTGGATTCAGATGCTTAAGTTGTGAAATGATTTTAACTGCAACTTGTAGTTCCATGGCATCTTTTTGTGCATTGAAATTTTCCTGTAATCTTTGCTTCATCCTTTTATCCATTTCCTCCAATTTTTGTTGCATTACCTCATCAGTAGAGGATCCTAAATCTTCCACTTTTCTTTTTAAGGAAGTCTTGGTAACCCCACGTCCATACAACCTTAAGCGACTTGGATGATCAGGTCCTATGACTGATGCAAATGCATCAACTGATTGACTGCCATTTTCACTTTCTTGTGTTGGTTATATTCTTTCCATTTCAGCCTAGAAGACCAAATTGAGTCATTGTTAAATCAGAAAGAATACGATACTGAGTCAATAACTAAGAACAGAGTCAATAACTAAGAACAGACAAATGATAAAAAAAAACTTTAAATTAATAACTCGTACAATTTTATTAAGAGTATCCGCGTACGAGGCCTTGTAAACTCGATCATGTTTTCTTTTTCTTGTGGCCACAAAGATGTCCTTGCTTAATAGAGGCTCAGAAGTTTTTTTCTTTTTTTTCTGATTATATTAAAAGTGGTATAAAGTTAATAAGTTCATATTTAAAATAATAATAAGAAAGAAAATATCAAACCTCGCATATTCGAGCAAAACTTCTTTTGCCAGCAGTGTGTGGATATTTTAACTTTTTGCGATTCTCGATATTGGTTTGGGACATTTTCTGCAAATCAGTCAATGAATACAGAGATAAGTGATTTCTAATTAAACATAAACCAGATATTCTTAGTAAATCATGGGACATTAATTAGTTTTACCTTGTAGGCATCAAAGTTCCAATAACTAAGAAGATCCTTAAATTGAGATTCAGGAACATCAATCGGTCTTTTCTCCATTCGAAGCTCGTCATTCTCATAAGCTTTATAATGATCGTTAAATAATTGATTCTTATACTTTCTCCAAGCATTTTGAATCGATTCAAAACCCCACTTTTTTGAAGAATCAGGAATGTCATATTTTCCCTACAAATTGGGTACAGTTAGGTTAGTGTAAAAATATAAAATGTCTACACAGAATATTGCAAACTTCAAACCTAGATATATTTCCACATATCTTCTTTTGTTTGAAGTTTCCTCCAATTAAAATATTAAGAGGACAAAAGGCTGCATTCCTTGCCAATGTGCCGAGGAAGCTACCCAACTCTGCTAAAACATCATCAGTAGGACCTATGGGTCGATTGTTCTCGTTTACCACAATTGGCTTGCGCTCTTTCCTACCATGAACACTTGGCATCAAAGCTTTTCCTCTTTTTCTTTTTTCGGCAGAAGGACCTGCATTAATTTTAAGTAAGAATAATCACCAAAAGTCAATATTATTTGTTAATTTAACAAAATAAAAATTTATATGTTCTTGCCTTGTTCCTCTGATTGTTCGTTTGTTACATGATTGAAAGAATCCTCAAATTGTTCATGTACCATTTGTGAAGTACGTGTGGTGGAATCCAGTGACTTTTGCTGTAATTGTTCACGTAATGCTTGTGATGCAAGAGAGGTAGAGTTCAGTAACTTTTGTTGCACTTGCTCGTGTACAATTTGTGCTGGTGGAGAAGCAGAAGGCAGAGGCAATTGCAACAACTGTTCTTGCACTTGAGCTCCTAATTGCGAAAGTTGATTTTCAATTGAATTCACCTGATGCTTGTCATTTGTCCTTGTAGCTTGAACAATTCTTTTTGTTTTCAACGATGAAACCTTTTGGTTCAGCAAAGGTACAAGTGATCCGGCTGCAATGCAATTTTTAGCTTTTTTGTTTTTACTTGAGTGCCCTTTCTGACTCATGACTATTCAAATTCCTATCAAAAATAGAAAATTAAATAAGAAATAAGTTATCAAAGCATTAACAATAATGCATTGTATGCACCTCACAATTCTATGTTACCTTGATCTTTTCTGTAATCAATCAGCCTTTCACATAAAAATAATAGTTTCAATTTACTAAAGAAAGAATAGAACATGCTTCTACATCATGCTTGAACAGTTGGAGTTGACATCTATTTAGATGCTAGAGTTGAAACTATATAATTCCTGATATAGAATTAAGATGCTACCAACGTGATAGAAATTTGTGAAAGCTGCCAAATTAAAAAGTCAATTTCAGATTCCAAACTTCTTCGCCAAACCTGTTAGACATGCAAGGTTCAGAACAAGCCATATTTCTCCTTTTGTACAAAAATAGTGATCCATTATTGATGACAATAATACATTTATGATGTAATACACAACTAGGCTAAAAACAAGCCCTCCATTTCGTATACTGGTGTAGGAGCATTTACAAACAACTTGATTGCCCCAGGTATTGTGACAAGGAGACAAATTCAAGTACGAAAAATGAACTAACCCAATCTGTTCTAAAAAAGGGAGTTCTAGAGATATTTGGCCTCAATCTCTTCCAAAGTAAGCCATTTTGTCTCTGGTATGATAAAAAAGATGAATAGAAGAGATAAAACAGTTATTCAACCAAATATAAAGAATACAATTCCAGCCCCTAGTAAGACCTGCAATTAGGAGTAACTAAAAATATAGTTTCTCAAAGACCTATTTGTTACTAGCTCATAGTTGATTTTAAAAAAAGACATCCATTTCAAAAGCCAAATAATACCAGTCTTAAAAGAAACATATGATGGAAAAAGGGTAGCTCATAGTTGATTCAAACTTCTTTTTTGGCCAGTGTGCTTTGTCAATCCTTCAATAAACATCCACTCATACCAGGATAAGTTTCATATACTTGAAAACATTTTAAATCAAGAAGTTGAACAGACGAAGAGCAGAATACAAGCACACCTGCACTACAAATGCTAAGAAATCAAGAATCGAAGTCATCTCAAAATGAAGAATGGCTAAAATTTGACGAGCTTATGTACAACTCAGTAAGTTTTGCATGTTAATAATTGGATCAAAGATAGAATAATCTCACAGTCAAAAAGGAAAAAAAGGATGGCATAGAATGTACAATACAACTAAGAAGATGCAAGACTGTGATAAGATCATGATGAAACTTCCAAAGAACAAGTAATTCTTCAGCATTTAATGGAAAAAAGTGCATAGCAACAAAATAGTTTTCAAGTGAAATAGTTTATGCATCTAACGAAATCAGCAGCATAAATAAGCATACTTAAGCCAAATGCTCAAGCCTGATTTTTCATAGGTACCTCCAACTTCTAAATCCAAATTGGTTATTTTTACCCCCTTCCTTTTCCTTCTTTTTTTTATAATGGGAATGCTTCCCCCTAATTTGCTTCAGTGGTAAAGACATGACATGAGATGTGTGAACAAGGAGCATGTCATGAGTTTTCTTTTAAGTTACAAAATGCCCAATGAAAAAGATGCTTAGTTTTCTTTTCATCATAACCTAAATAATAGTAGTACTTATTAAGAATTTTCATTCCATTATATTTTACTCAAAGGTCCAAACTTATTAACTGAGAGATATTTATTTTGGAAAGTACCAGTGCCTTTCTCTACTGAAGAGGAAGTTAACTTAACACCAGTTGATGATGCCTCTAACCTGCAAAAATAAGGTTCAATAACCATAGAACAATAAGGACAAAACAGAGAAACTACTAATGCATTACAATCATGAAGGAGTATGCAAACTCGCCTGCCGAGCCCTTATACCTAGATGAGATAAATGAGGCAGCTAAACAGAAAATGTAAAGTCCCTGGGATAATTACTCAATTGTTGTTGCTTTACACCTAGATAAGCCTATAATCTTGTTGTCGATAATGGTAAAGTCCCTGGGATGATTCTTTTCACCTGAAAATATAAATAATTAGCCCTTATACTACAGTTATCGATACGACATAGAGCTAAGGTTAAATAAGTGCAACTTAGATTTGTATCAAAACATTAAAGGGGTGAAATATCTAATGAGGAAGGACTTTTCTTTCGCATGTTAGCATTTATTTGCGTGTTTGATAGTACAGAGATAATTTGCAAGAGAAATGGCAATGGTTATGCATTCCAACAAGAAATATTATATAAAAAAATAATTAAAATTATATAAACAGGAGTAATTCTAAAATATTAATAAAAAATATTATTACTCACTCGAAACGGAATATATTTAAAAGAATATAAGAAGTTTCTTCTTTAATAATCTGATTCCATACATTCTTCTATAGCAATGTTGCAGTAATGATATATTCCTACTTGTTCTGTGCATATATACCTGAAACTTTTATTTGTAAAATTGAAGCCATTTCCTTGTAGAAATCAATATCGTTGTCATAACAATGATATGCATTTTCAAAAGTTACTTAAAGCAGCTAATTTGTTAAGATTCAAGATACATAAAATCCTAGTTTTAGGCCAAAATAAAGCATAAATTATAAACCCTCTTAATAAAACAAACTCGGATCCTTAAACCCCTAATAATTCAAACCATCCTACAACATAGAAGTTGGAGAGCACTTAACCAAAAATTAAGAAAACCCCAAAACCGAACCCTAATCTGAGGAGTAGCCTTGAAAATGGGGAAGGAAGAAAATATAGAGAAAATTAAAAATATAAAAAATCTTAAATAAGAAGTATATAAGTACACTATCAGCAAATTTAATTATCCAAAATTTAAATTAAAAACTACTTACAAATAACAATTTTTTTCCTTAGCTACCACCAATAATTTCTCCTCAGCTACCAATAATGATTTCTTCTTACACTACCAGTAAATGAAGAATTCTACAGTTCGACAAATCTGCTATTGAGAAAATGAAAAAACAATCGAAAAAAACTATGAGAGAGGTAGTAGCAGTATACAACCCTATTTACCCAAATATTGAACCCCCAAAATACAACCAAATCTACAACTATAGTGAGCTACTAGTCACTATAAAAATTAAACCCCATTAGAAGGTAAAATCAAGAATTTTTAAAGAAAGCTCATGAAATATGAGACACATGAAAGTAACGAAAGTGGTTATTCAAGGAGTACCTATTTGTATTGTTATTCCAGTTGTAAACTTTGCCTTTCATCTTTTCCCAATTTTTGGCTTCAAGTAGTCGAATAGTTGAGCAGTCGAGGTGGATTTGAGTTCAGCTTTCCCTTCAAGCAGTCGAAAAGTCGAGGTACAATTTAAGAATTAAAGCAGCAACTGAATTTCAAGCACAATAAAATCATCCAATATTTCTTCCATAAAGTTTTTCTCTTATAAGAGGGAAATTTTTAGATCTAAAATCTTAACTCAAACCCAATTTTCAGATATGGGTATTTTTTCTTAAGGTACGGCAAAGAAAACAATAAGGATTTGGGGATATCGATGGAGTTTTGGAGGTTTGGTGGGTATTGATATTTGGAGACTTATTAGGAGAGTTAATACGATATAGAATATAAATTATAATTTTATATTTATATTTTGAAAGTTAATTAAAAATAAAAATAAATAGGGATTGTTATTGGTGGGTATAGCAAAATTTAGGAGGGAAACTGAAGAGGAGAAAATATACCATTCCCATAATAATTTTTCCCCAAATAACCATTACATAGACAGGTCTATTAGGCCACCTTACAAAACCGTTGCAAAAAATATCTTTGGCCACGGTTAAACTACAATTATAACGGTTTGGTATCTAAAGCGTGCTGTATCATCCAACTTCTATTGTGACGGTTGTAACCGTTGCTATAGCAGTTCTATGGCAACGGTTCTATAACCGTTACAAAAAATCTGTTGCAATAGGCCCATTTTCTAGTAGTGATCATAGGCGGTGGGACTCTCCCACTTAGCTCGGAGCCACAATTACACAACTCTGGAATTTACCAGGATTCTTAATTTCCTATTGACATAACCTTGCGCAATCAACCGCCAAAATTCTCTATGTCTTACTATAGAAACCCCCTTCTTATACTCTGAATAATCAACAACATTCGCACGATCGATCCCTTCGCTGTATAACCAATAGAATTCTTCGCAGAAGCCTCGCCAACCACGCGACCGCTAAACTGCTCATTGGAATAAATCACTTGTGGAAATCACTCCCCGACATATCCCAATGCTACTGCACGGGGTACAATTACCACGACATCAATAACCCATCCTGAGTTTGAGCTCTCTCTCCAGCTGCACAAGTCCATTCACCCCTCGTAGACATTAACTAAATGTGCGGTAACATTCTTTCAATTCAAAGTTATGTTGTATCCTTCTTCATTCAAGCAGCTCCTTCCCGTTATACTGAATCTCCTGCCGCATAATAGCCCATTATTCAAATTAATCCGTAGACCCCAATCACCAATCATCAATATTCTCAAATCACTCCAAATTCTTTTTTAGGTACGTGGTCATCCTACTGCAAGCCCATATAAAACTTTGCCACTCTCCTGCTTTGGCGGAACTTATCTCCTTAATCGACCACTCGACCCTTGGCCTCTTATACTCGGCCTTCTAGAAATTTTAGCCACCGCCTGACACTTCCTACATGTCTTTCCTCATCCTTTGCTGCTCAGCTGCCACCTTAAATAAAATCTATCTTCGTGGCACTTGAACTCACAATTGTTGCTAACTTTAAACATTTCCGAAGGTCGCCTTTCTCGAACTGTCGATATTAGAAACATTGATTCAACCCTAAACTATCGCACCCTCCGATATCTAACATCCGCATTTCCGATACTATTTCACAATAGCTTGCCCCAAAGGCAAATTGCGGAAGATCGCACCGGCGAACTTAGTACATTCAATTAGGACAACTACCTTCCCTCATAGAAGAAAGGTCCACCACGCTCACAAATACCAAGTCTCATTACTCTACCAACCCACATTTGACCATTCTAAGTCCGATTGCCTTTCCTCTACCGGGGATAAATACAGAATCCCTAGATTATGCACTGAGTAAACCTCCCTTCAAGTTATTCACCGCCCTGACACGTGAGCAAACATCCTACCATCATATCACTACTATGGAACAATCGTTCATAAGCATCATGCAACTTGTGCCTAGCCTCAGAGCCCTCAGAGGTACTGCTATTAGGCTGAAATAAGAGAATATCCTTTTACAAAGCGACGATAATAATTCAATCAACTATACCGGGAGAAACATCCCGCACCGCATTGTAGTACCATTACAATTCTTCAACTCTCGATTTATAACAAGCGGTTCGCGTCGCGTAAGATTGAATAGGAAAAAAAACAAGGGCATAAGCCTCAAGGGATCAAATCGCACGATGAGGAAATCAAGAAGGGAAGTACTCCTAACAGCCCTGTAGCCTCCCGAAGATAAGTACAGATGTCTCCGTACCGATCTGCGAGACTCTACTAGACTTGTTCAGGACTCGCGAGACCCTAGGTACCTAGTGATCTGATACCATGTTGTCACGACCCAAAATCCACTAAGTGTTCGTGATGGTGCCAGACACCGCTGTCAGGCAAGCCGACCAAAATGCTTAATTAAATTTCTGTTTTAAATATTTTTGAAATCACATCTTTATTACATTTTTAAATAACATATAGACAATTTCACTGAATAAGTAATGAAACATTTAACAACTTATAAAAGCGTGACTAACCCATAGACATCCCCAGAACCCGGTGTCACACGTACATGAGCTATTTCTAAGAAGCAATACAATACAACAATCGTCCGGAATACAAATTGGACAGGAAGTAAATACAGATAACTTAAAGAGACTTTGCTGGATGCGGGTCGAGGCTGCTATGCCCAATAGGCCACTAGAGTTACATATACTTATGCAACAAAAATGTACAAAAGTGTAGTATGAGTACGAAAATAATGTGTACTCAATGAGTATCCCGTCTAATAGCGAAGAAGTAGAGACGAGATAGTCGACTTTGATACTTACTAGTGGTCCAATAATGACATATCAATAATATGTTAAATCGTGGATTTTATTAAACATGATTTTCAATCCAATAGAATAAAATAATTAAACAATTATCTCTTTTATAGGAAATTTTCAAAAAAAAAATTCCTTCTTTCAGCGTTTATACAAATATTCTCAAGCCAAAAAAAAGGCAACAACAACTTTAATAAGTTCAAGGCAGCAATACAAGCATGCGCAAATCATGCCGAGGTCGTTCGGGCCGATCCAATATAAATATAAAACGTGCACTGCCAAGGGTCGAACGGTGCGAACTATAGATGCATCTATTAACCCGCTCGCAAATCATACATGCGACGCGGTCAAATATAAATAAACACCACAATCAGTCAACAAGAATATATTAGGGAACAATTATCCCAAGAAAATCCAATTCTATTTTATAAATTCAAGAAAACGAAGTTTAATCTTTTTAGAAATTTATTTACTAATTTGATGTGATTTAAGCAATTCAAATGTTAGTAAGTTTATAAATAATCCGAGGATAGCATGCTTTTGGGTCCTAGACTACCCAAACAATAACATGATAGTAGCTACGCACGGACTCTCGTCACCTCGTGCATACGTAGCCCCCATATTTAGGAGCACATAATCAATTAACTCACCTATGGGGACAATTCCCTCTTACAAGGTTAGAAAGGAGATTCACCTCGCTCCGAAGCCTATATTTTGATTCAAGAACGCACTCAAACCTCCAATTCGGAGCCGAACGATCCAAAACTATTCAGGTAGGGTAAGAACTAGTCAATACATGCTCAAAACTTCATATTCTAATTATTAAACCAATTTCCCAACCGTAAATGCAAGGTTCCTAAAATTCACCCCCAGACCCACGTGCAGGGGTTCCGGAAATCTTTGAAGAAAATTGATACCCATAACTTAAGGATCAAGAATATATGATTTTTACTCTCTTTCCTAACAAATTTGTGGTTAAATCTTATTTTTATCAAATTCAAGGTTTTTCATCTAAAACCTTGATTTTCCCTAATTTTTACATGTTAATCTACCACTAATCTATGCATTTAACTTAAGATATGTAGAAATTACTTACCTCTTTGATGGTGATGGAATTCCTCCTCAAATGCTCTCAAAAATCGCCCAAGGCCAATTGGAAAATGAGGGAAATGGGCTAAGTCTCGGAATAAAAACCACTGCACCAGACGCAGAAGTCGCATTTGCGACTCCAGGCTCACAATTGCGAAGTCGCGTTTGCGACAAAAGCTCTGCAAATGCAAAGCCCAGCCTCCCCTAACTTGGTCACATTTGCGACAGATTCCTCGCAAATGCGAAGTGGACAACATCGCAAATGCAATGGCCCCCCTCACAAATGCAATCCCCCACTCAGCAGCCCAGGTTCGCAAATGCAAGCCCCACCCTCGCAAATACGATCCTCCATGCAGTAGCCCGGGTTCGCAAATGCGAACGGAACCTCACAAATGCGAGGTCGCAATTTCCACCAATACATCGCAATTGCTATCATACCAGCACCAGCAAATCCTATTCTTAGCAAATCACTCCGAAGCTATCCCAAATCTCACCCGCCGTCGGGGCTCCAAACCAAACACTCGTACAAGTCTAAAAATATAACACGGACTTGCTCAAAGCCTCAAATCAACTCAAACAATGCTAGAACCATGAATCGTACTCCAATCTAAGTTTAATAAACTTTGAAATTTAAAACTACTACTGTTGATGTTTAAACCTATCAAATCACGTCCGATTGACCTCAAATTCTGTACGCAAGTCATATTTGACGTTACGGACCTATTCCAACTTCTGGAATTGAATTCTGACCCCGATATCAAAAAGTCTACTTCCGGTCAAACTTCTCAAAAATATTCTAATTTTTATCTTTAGCCAAATGACTCTAAAATGACCTACGGACCTTCGAATTCACTTCCGACCACGCTGCTAACTCCAGATTCACCATACGGAGCTATGTAAAGACTCGGAATCCCAAACAAAAATTGATAACGTTGAAATGCACTTCAAGCCAAACTTATGAAATTTCTTCCAAATGCTAACTTCCCAAATAGGCACCAAAACGCTCCCGGATTATCCAAAACCCGAATTGGGCGTACGCCCAAATCTGACATCATCATGAGAACCTGCTGGAACCTTCAGATCCCTATTCCGAGGCTGTTAACTCAAAAATCATGTCCTAGTTAATTTTTTTAACGTTAAGCTTCCAAAGTGAGAATTCTCTTCCCAAATCAACTCCGAACTTTTCGAAATTTAATTCTGACCATGCGTACAAGTCATAACACCTAAAATAAAGTTGTTCATGGCTTCAAACTGCCGAACGATATGCTAGGACTCAAAACGACCGATCAGGTTGTTACAAATTATGCTCTTTAATTTTTGTACTTATTATTCCGCCGCAGTAGTAGTTAGAACACATAGAAAAACCAGGTCCTTCTATAATCAGGTTAAACAAAAAATTGGATACCACGCAAATCACTCCCCTCCCCC
>MU739603.1:63190-81724 GCA_026770625.1 Nicotiana glauca
CCCCCATGTGGTATTGAAGTATAAAACATCAAGATGTAAAAGCACGAATTGAGAGCAAAATAGCAAGGTATTTTTTGAGTAATTCCTGTGAGATTCAAGAGTGTGATCTTGAAGCTACACGAACCAGATTGAGAACCAGTTCCATAAAGAGTTTATGTGTCTTTTTTTATTTCTACTTCAAAGTGTAGTAGGCATTTTGAATTATATCTTTCAGCTTTCTTAGAAGAAAATTGCACTATAGGTACCTGATTTGTATTTTTCAAGTGAGTGCTAACTTAAAAGACTCGAAATAGCCTATGGCATGTTGCTACAAGGATTAGAGTTATTCCTTAGGTTTGCAAGTGGTTATAACTCGAATTGTATCTTCCAAGTTAGAGTTAACTTGAAGTAGCCGATAGCTTGTGGCTGATTGCTACAAGGGTTAGAATTAACCCTTAGCGTTGCAAGAGGTTATAAATTTTTTGTTGGCTGAGAGTTATAGTAAGTGTTTGGAAAAATCCTACTGGGTAGTACTTCGTGGTTTTTTTACCGTTTGAGCCGGGTATTTTTCACGTAAAAATCTTTGTGTTTTTTACTTTCTGCATTATTTATTCTGCACCTGTAGTATAAGGAAAGCATAGAAGAACCAGATCTTATAATCCAGTGCACACGAAAATTAGGCACCAAACAAATCATTCCCCTCTTGTGTGGTATTGAAGTATAAAACATCATGAATAGGTCACGGATTCCAACCGTAAAAGCAACCACTAATACTTGCATTAGGTTAGATTATATATATATCACACCTTCTAGGGCGCTACAGGATATTTTGTGCAGCATGCTACTTTTTTTATTAATTAAATTTAAAAGAACAGAATCCACTATCTCCAAAGACGAGATAAATTGTCTCAGCTCCTTTGATATTTGAAGAAAGCTTTTCCCATATATAAAAACTAGTAAGGATTGTTGCGTATGGGCCCAATAACATAATGTTTAAGTTGAGATAATTAGCATGAGTAATTTTCTTTTTTTAATTTATATAAATTGATAGTATAAAGATTTATTTATTTTTACAAGCAAGGTGATTATTTATTTCTATTTTTCAGCTTTTTAAAATACAAACATCTTTTTCCTTAAGTTAAGGCATAGAGTTACATATTTTTATTGTTTATTTTTTTTATTTTTATAGATATATCAATTCCCTGGGATCCCAATTAAATCATTATTTTTCTCTTAATTCTTCTGTAATTTTATTAAGGTTTTTGCTTAATTTTTATAAAAGTTATTAACATAATAAATGTCCTTTTATTTAATTAGGAAATATATCTTTAATATCATTGTAAAAGAAATAGTACTTCCGGCAATGTTAAACTAAATTTGCACCAAATTAATTACGTCGCTTGATAATACTACACTACTGTATCACTATTGCGTGCATAATTCATTTTAATCTATTATAAATTATTAAATAAAAATGTTCACTTCATCTAATATGTAATGTATTTAACATGACACAAGCTATTTGATACTCTAGGAAGTAGCAATTTCGTAAATGTAGTTGTGTTAGAAAGTTTTAACTTTGACAACATTAAAAGAGGGGCACGTGATAGGAAGTAGCCAAATGCTACTATAAAGGCGTGCATGTAGAATAAATGGTCAGATGGGTCCACGTTTCCAAAGTTATGCATTGGGTGATGAACAATGACATAAGAAAATGGCAATTTAGGTAAAGTACACAAAAGTTTATACAATAGTTACAATAAGATTCCTTTTTAACCAACCATATTACTTTATTGTAATTGAAATTACCATAATACCTTTTAAATGCTAAGCACACATGTTGACCAAGAGATGCCTCATATTCCCTCTTAAGTAAGTACTACTTCCTTCGTTCCAATCTATGTGAACTTGTTTGACTAGGCACGGATTTTAAGAAAATATGAATTGTCACGACCCAAACTATACTAAGAATCGTGGTGGCACCGAACACCGCTGTCAGGCAAGCCAACCAAGAATGCACAATTAAATTCCAGTTTTAGTATTTGCGGAGATCATTTTTCTTATACGTTAATTATTAGAAAGTAAAAATTTTACAAAAATGAACATAAAGTCGATAAAAGACTTAATACTTAATAATCCAAAAATTCGCCCAGAACCCGGTGTCACAAGTGCATGAGCTTCTACAGATAAGAAAATAAAATACAATATCAATCCGAAATACAGTGGACAAGAAATAAATGCAATATACTGAAAGGGACTATACTAGCTGCGGGTCGCCTCGAATAATGTAACTCACCTAATTCCAGAATCATCCGCACTACTACGCCCAGTAGGCCACTAGGGTTACATATACATGTGCAATAAAAATGCACAGAAGTGTAGTATGAGTACGTAAACAACGTGTACTCAAGGAGTATCCCGTCTAATCTCGAAGAAGTAGAGACGAGATAGTCAACTTCGACACTTACTAGAGGTCAATTAATAATATACTAAAAAAGTGCGGAAATTATGGATTTATATAGTAGTTCTAACTCGCGAAGCCGGAAAACAGGTAAGCACCTTTAACAAATAATAAGGATTTTCAAGGTTTTCTTTTCATTATCTTATCAATTTATATCAAGCCATGAAAGGCAATACCAACATTTAAAATTCTCAGGCAACAATATATATCAAGCGCAAATCATGCCGAGGTTGACGGCCCACTCCAACAGAAATATAAACTGTGCACTGCCAAGGGTCGAACGGCGCGAACCATAGGTATATCTATTTAATCTACCGAGGCGTTCGGCCAGCTCCAAAAATAAATACATAGAGACATTCAATCAAGGAGTCAACATGGAACAATTATTCAAAGAAAAGCTAATTCTCTTTTAACAATTTAAGAAAATGAATTTTAGATCTTTTTAGAAATTCATTTAATATTTCGATGTGATTTTAGCAATTCAACTATCTATGAGATTATAAATATTCCAAGTATAGCATGTTTTTGGGTCCTAGACTACCCGGACAATAATATAATAGTAGCTATGCACTGACTCTCGTCACCTCGTGCGTACGTAGCCCCCACAAATAGGAGCACATACTCAATTAACTCACCTATGGGGACAATTCCCTCTTACAAGGTTAGAAAGGAGACTCACCTCGATCCGAAGATCCATAACCAGCATTCCACGCCCTTCCGAAGACTCTACTTGATGTACCATGCTCCAAAACTAGCCAACGGTTACGCAAATCCATTAATATATGCTCAATTATTCATTACAATCTAATTTATAGCAATTCCTAACTCCGATCGAAAAGTTGACCAAAACGCCCTCGGGCCCACGTGCCCGGAATCCAAAAATTTTCAAAGATAAAGATTACCCATGACCTTAGGAACTCAAATATATAATTTTTACTAATTTTCATATTCAATATCGTGGTTAAATTCCAAGAATAAAATTTTTAGGTTTTTTACCAAAACCTCAATTTTCTACAATTTTCCAAGTCTAAATCCATATATAAATATTGTGTTTACTCAAAGCTAGCATAAATTACTTACCTCATGATAAGTGACAAAAATTGCACCTCAAAGTTGCTCCCCATCGGCTCCAAAGGAAGAAAATGGGGTTGAAATAAACTAAACCCCGAACTTTCAAAGACCTCACTGCCTCAGCTATTTCCGCACCTGCGGTTCCTTGACCGCTTCTACGGTTCTGCAGGTGCGGTTACAATGCCACATCTGCGGTCCTCCCTGGGCCACCCCTATCTCGCTTCTGCGATGTACCTCCCTCAAATGCGATCCCGCTTCTGCGGAACTTTGACCGCATCTGCGATCCTCTCCAAGATGCCTCTTCCGCTTCTGCGACCACTTCTCCACAGATGCTGTCCCGCTTCTGCGGAACCTTGACCTCATCTGCGGTCCTCAAGCCTTTGATCGAAATTCGCTTTTGTGGCTCCCTTTCCGCTTCTGCTGGGCCGCTTCTGCGGTTAACCCACCGCAGAAGCGAAAATACCAGCAACCAGATCCTTCAACTGTCCAAAAATCCCAATTTCGATCCGTTAACAACCCAGAATCCACCCTAGGCCCCCGGGACCTCAACCAAACTTACCAACCAATCCTAAAACATATTACGAACTTGCTCGAGGTCTTAGAACACATCAAACAACGCTAAAATCATGAATCAACCACCAATCCAAGCTTTATGAACTTTAGAACTTCCAACTTCTATTTTTGATGCTTAAACCTATCAAATCACGTCCGATTGACCTCAAATTTTGCACACAAGTCATATTCGACAATACGGACCTACTCCAACTTTCAGAATCGAATTCCAACCCCGATATCAAAAGGTCCACCCCCGGTCAAACTTCTCAAAAACCTTCAAATTTCTATCTTTAGCCAAATGGTTCCAAAATGACCTACGGACCTCCGAATTCACTTCCGATCGCGCTCCCAACTCCAGAATCAACATACGGAGCTACTCCCAGACTCGAAATTCCAAAAAGGACATTGATAACACTGAAATGCACTTCAAGCCAAACTTATGAAATTTTTTCTAAAATGCTAACTTCCACAATAGGCGCCAAAACGCTCCCGGGTTATTCAAAACCCAATCCGGGCATACATCCATGTCCGAAATCATCATACGAACCTGTTGGAACCTTCAGATCCCGATTCCGATGTCGTTTACTCAAAATTCCAATCCTAGTTCATTCTTTCAACTTTAAGCTTCCGAAATAAGAATTCTCTTTCCAAATCAACTCTGGAATTCCCAAAATTCAATTCTAACCACGCGCACAGGTCATAATACTTGAAATTAAGTTGTTCATAGCCTCAGACTGCTGAACGACGCGCTAGGGCTCAAAACGACCGGTCGGGTCGTTACATTCTCTCCCACTTAAACATATGTTCGTCCTCGAACGTGATGAGAACTACACTGGAGTAGTCTGAAATCACTGTTTGACACCTCATGCACCTTCCCGTGCTACCTCAACTTAGTTGAGCACATTAGCTCGATCAATTCTGAAGATATTCCCTTTTATTCAAGTAGATACGCCTTAGAGCCTAATTCCAACATCCGAAATCCTCTGCGAAGCCTGTTTCCAACATACGATCACCATATCAATTACTACATGTTGTACCCAACATAGGACTGCATAATTTTGCTGAATTCGCACCTTGTATTACTTTGCTCGCCGGACCACAATAACATTTTGTGATTAACATAGTCAAAATTCCATGAAACTGATGCTTCCATTGCACCTCATGAAAGACATAGGTCTTACTCCAACTCTTACAATACCGCCACGATGGAAGAAATGTGCAGAAATTCATAACCAACTGTCGAATCAACAATTCATTGGGTCTATACTCTTGTCAAGAACCATCATTGCATTATGGGCCGAATAATGGCCTTAGCTCTTTAATATACTTCATATACTCAGATTGCGCGGATCTTAAAACCAATAATCTCATCTTACCCAGTACGAACTACTCAAGCATTACGCCACCCCGGACATGATCAAAAGTCTCAAATGATACCACAATGTGACAATAGGCTACTGATTCGAACGCGATACAAGGAAGAAGAAAAAAATGAACTATGAAAAGGAGATCCAATTACCCCGCTCGCAAATCATACATGCGACGCGGGCAACATACTATACAGACACCCCGCTCGCGAATCATACATGCGACGCGGGTTCACAGCTAATACGAGCTTTCCTATGAAAAATAGGAAACGAAACACATAAAGGCACATATAGGGAACTGTACTCAGCATCATACTATTACGGCGCGCAACCTGATTTAAATTACATACCCATGGCGGCGTGCCATCCGATCCATACATAGATCTCACATAAGGAGATGCACGTCGAGCTAAATTTGCACATTACAATAAAATACCAAATTTCGGTCACAAGCACGCCAGGTGCATAATACCATCCCTGAGGGAGCAGATAGCACTATAAGCTACAAAATTCAAGCACAACTGAGGTGCGATATACAATCTGAATCTCAAGAGCCATTTTGCTCATATAACACCATTTCTACGCGGATCCTCATTACATAAGCAATTCACCAAGTCGTCTCACAACTCACACGGTTTCAATACGTCATTACATGAAATTGCTAATGACCACATAACACCCCGACCATTCTTCCATAAGGAGCACTTCGCTGAAATGAACATAATTGGCCTAACATAGAGCCCATATCCACATTTAAATCCATCCACCGACCCTAAGTCGATCCTGATCGTATCAAACTAAGCCAATAACCCTTCGAAGGTCCATACTAATTTTCCTCTTCTCATAACATACAAGAACACCCGTCATAATTGGAGTACTCATCCACAGTCCACAATTCAGTAACTGAGTGCCCTCCAGACATATATTCTCAATTCATCGATATCATCACAAATCTCCATATTGGGGTTAAATCTTTAATCAATCAAGTGACCACATGTCACACCTACACAATCTTCCTGTGGAACGTGCTCCCACAACCTTTCGAAACACATAACAAGTCCGTACATCCCAACCACCGGTCGTACCAACGCTAAAAAGCGATCAAGAATCATTAACCATGATACAAGTCCTTCTTACAGAACACTTATCTCAGGTGATGCTGAAGACAATACCAACTTACTTTAAACATCGAAACTCCTTTCCTGCTCATCCGAGCTTGTGACATCATTGTCCGCACTGAACTGCAACCTTGATTTTCACTTCAAATTCCATACCACTCACTACACCCAACGTGCCGATATACGATAAGACATGATTCTTCATTACATAAAAGATTTTCACTGAACTCACTTCAGGAGAAACATAGCAACACACAGGCAAATTCTTATAACCGTAGAGTATGCAACCATCTATGTAGTGGTCTAAGACACCATAGCCCCTTCCGGGGCCCAACTCCATATAATAGGCCACAACAGTAGAATACTTTCTATATAACACTAACTACAGCGACCGACAAGCCTCGCACCCACCATCACAATTCACTTGCATAACTTGATCACACTAAAATAACTAATCATTACCGGCAACATACCAATTCGACTATAGCTAACCAAATCCCTTTTCTTCCAATTTGTCCTTGATTGCCATGGAAACAATAATAACCCCATTCAACACTTACCGCACTCTATTTGCACTCACCACGAGTGAACCTAAGTCACGAGACCATGCTGTCTCAAATCCCATGAACCATTTCGTACCTCCCAATTGCCACATCGCAAGTCAAAACATCATAGAACATTTTGTGTCTCTTCTCATAGGCTACTACCAAGCTTGGTTCTTAACTGTACCTATAGGCTCGAAACCATTAGGCACCACACTTTACCTCTTTGAATCCACTAGGGCCGTTGCTGAGAGCCACCCGCTCTGACTTGTCCTGAATATAATCAACTACATGATTCTTCTAGCACAAGCATACCATCTCGACGGAGCACCCGATGGAATCACTCTCAGGTCTGAACGTGGGCCAATAAGGCCAACGATAGCACACCTTTACTAATTCCTTTGCTCAAATTACCACTTATGTTCTCTTCCCGTAGCTGAAATAACCCATCAACATGCTAATCACCAGAAACTTCACAAGTAGTTAACCATGCAACCCAATCATAAGCAGTGGGACTCTCCCACTTAGCATGAAGCTATCATTTCACAAACTTGGAATTCACCCATCCTCTTTACCTCTTACTAACATAACCTCGCACAATCAACCGCCAAAGTTCTTGGAATCTTTCTATAAAACCCCCTTTTTGAACTCTGAATCATCAACCACATTCTCACGACTGATCTCTTTGATGCACCACCAATAGAATTCCTTGCAGAAGCTTCGCCAACCACGCGACCGCTAACTTGCTCACAGGGAATAACCCACCTGTAGAAATTACTTCCCAACATCTTCTAATAATGTTGCACGGGGTAAAACCACTATGACTCAATTAGCCCATCCTAGGTCCGAGCTCACTCTCCAGCTGCACCAGTACATTCACCCCTCGTGCACATCAATTAAATATGCGGCAACACCCTTCCAATCTAAAGTTATGTTGCACCCTTCTTCCCTTAAGCGGCTCATTTTCGTTATATCAAATCTTCTGTCGCACAAGAATTTCTACCTCAAATTCGATCCGTAGACCCCAATAACCAAGCACTAATATTCTCAAACTGCTCCAAACCCTCCTTAAGGTACGTGGTCATCCCACTGAAAAGCCCACATGCAACTCCGCCACTCACCCACTTTGGCAGAACTCATCCCTTTAATCGATTATTCAACCTTTGCTTCTTATACTTGGCATTCTAGAAATTTTAGCCACTGCTTGACACTTTCCACAAATTTTTCCTCATCCTTTGCTACTTAGTTGTTGCCTTAATAAAAATCTATCTTCATAGCACTTGAATCCACATATTGCTACTGACTTAAACCTTTTCAAAGGTCATCTTTATCGAATCGTCAATATTAGAAATACTGATTCGATCCTGAACCACTGAACCCTACGATATCTGACAGTTGTATCTCCAATACTATTTCACAATATCTTGCCTCAAAGGCGAATTGTAGTAGATCATAACACCGATAAATTTAGCACATTCAATAAGGACAACGACACCGCATTGTAGAAGAAAGCTCCGCCACGCTAGCAAATACCGACTCTCGATACCTTATCAACCCAAACCTGAACATTCTCTGCCCGATTGTGTTCCCCCTCCCATGAATAAAACACCGAATCCCTTGATTATGCACTGAGTAAACCTCCCTTCAAGTCATTCACTGCCCTGACACGTGGGCAAAACATCCTACCATCATATTACTACTGCACAACATTCGTTCATAAGCATCATGGCAACTTGTTCCTAACCTCAGAGCTCTCTAAAGTACCGCTGCTGAGCCAAAACAATATAATATCCTTCCACAAGGCGACGATAATAGTTCAAATAACCCCGCATGGAGAAACACCCACACCGCATTCGTACTGCTATTAAAATTCTTCAACTCTCAATTTATAACAAGCGCTTTGCATCGCGTAAGATTGGGTAGGAAGGAGACACATCCATAATCCCCATATGAATCAAATCGCAGGACAAGGAATCAAGAAGGGAAGTACTCCTAACAGTCCTGCAGCCTCCTGAGGATAAGTACAGACGTCTTTGTACCGATCCGCGAGACTCTACTAGACTTGCTCATGACTCATGAGACCCTAGGAACCTAGTGCTCTAATACCATGTTGTCACAACCCAAAATCCACCAAGGGTCGTGGTGGCGCCAGACACCGCTGTCAGGCAAGCCAACCAAAAATGCATAATTAAATTTCAATTTAAGTATTTGCGGAGATCATTTTTCTTATATGTTAATTATTAGATAATAAAAATTTTACATAAATGAATATAAAGTCGATATGAGACCTAATGTTGAATAATCCAAAAATCCTCCCAGAACCCGGTGTCACAAGTGCATGCGCTTCTACAGATAAGAAAATAAAATACCACATCCGTCCGAAATACAGTGGACAAGAAATAAATGCAATATACTGAAAGGGACTATACTAGCTGCGGGTTGCCTAGAATAATTTAACTCACCTAGTCCCAGAATCATCCGTGCTGCTACGCCCAATAGGCTACTAGGGTTACATATACTTGTGCAACAAAAATGCACAGAAGTGTAGTATGAGTACGTAAACAACGTGTACACAATGAGTATCCTATCTAATCTCGAAGAAGTTGAGACGAGATGGTCAACTTCGACACTTACTAGAGGTCAATTAAAAATATACTAAAAATGTGAGGAAATCATGGATTTATATGGTAGTTCTAACTCACGAAGCCGGAAAACAGGTAAACACCTTTAACAAATAATAAGGATTTTCAAGGATTTCGTTTCATTAACTTATCAATTTATATCAAACCATGAAAGGCAATAGCAACATTTAAAATTCTCAAGCAACAATATATATCATGTGCAAATCATGTCGAGGTTGACGGCCCGCTCCAACAGAAATGTAAATTGTGCACTTCCGAGGGTCGAACGGCACGAACTATAGATGCATCTATTTATTCTGCCGAGGTGTTCGGACCGCTCCAAAAATAAACATATAGAGACATTCAATCAAGGAGTCAACATGGAGCAATTATTCAAAGAAAAGCTAATTCTCTTTTAACAATTTAAGAAAATGAGGTTTAGATCTTTTTAGAAATTCATTTACTATTTCGATGTGATTTAATCAATTCAACTATCCATGAGATTATAAATATTTCAAGTATAGCATGCTTTTGGTTCATAGACTACCCGGACAATAGCATAATAGTAGCTATGCACGGCCTCTCGTTACCTCATGCGTACGTAGTCCCAACAAATAGGAGCACATACTCAACTAACTCACCTATGGAGATAATTTCCTCTTACAAGGTTAGAAAGGAAACTCACCTCGCTCCGAAGATCCATAACCGGCATTCCACGCCCTTCCAAAGACTCTACTTGATGCACCACACTCCACAACTAGCCAATGGTTACGCAAATTTATTAATATATGCTCAAATACTCATTACAATCTAATTTATAGCAATTCCTTACTCCGATCGAAAAGTTGACCAAAACGACCTCGGGTCCACGTGCCCAAAATTCGAAATTTTTCAAAGATAAAGATTACGCATGACCTTAGGAACTCAAATATATAATTTTCACTAAATTCCATACTCAATATCGTAGTTAAATTCCAAGAATAAAATTTCTAGGTTCTCCACCAAAACCTCAATTTTCTATAATTTTCCAAGTCTAAATCTATATATAAACCTTGTGTTTACTCAAAGCTAGCATAAATTACTTACCTCATGACAAGTGACAAAAATTGCACCTCAAATTTGCTCCCCATCGGCTCCAATGGAAGAAAATGGGGTTGAAATAAACTCAACCCCGAACTTTAAAAGACCTCACTGCCTCAGCTGTATCCACACCTGCGGTTCCTTGACCGTTTCTGCTGTTCCGCAGGTGCGGTTACAATGCCGCATCTGCGGTCCTCCCTGGGCCACCCCTATCTCGCTTCTACGATGTGCCTCCCGCAAATGTGGTCCTGCTTCTACAGAACTCCGACCGCATCTGCGGTCCTCTCCAAGATGCCTCTTCCGCTTCTGCGACCACTTCTCCGCAGATGCGGTCCCGCTTCTGCGGAACCTTGACCGCATCTGCGGTCCTCAAGCCTTTGACAAAAATCCTTTTCTGCAGCTCCCTTTCCACTTCTAAGGGGCCACTTCTTCAGTTAAACCACCTCAGAAGCGAAAATACCAACAACCAGATCCTTCAGCTGTCCAAAAATCCCAATTTTGATCCGTTAACCACCCGGAATCCACCTGAGGCCCCCAGGACCTCAACCAAACTTACCAACCAATCCTAAAACACGTTATGAACTCTCTCGAGGCCTCATATCACATCAAACAGTGAATAAATCATGAATCAACCCCCAATCCAAGCTTTGTGAACTTTAGAACTTTAGAACTTCCAACTTCTATTTTCGCTGCTCAAATCTATCAAATCACGTCTGATTTACCTCAAAATTTGCAAATAAGTCATATTCGACATTACGGACCTACTCCAACTGCCAGAATCAAATTCCAACCCCGATATCAAAAGGTCCACCTCTTGTCAAACTTCTCAAAAACCTTCAAATTTCTATCTTTAACCAAATGGTTTCAAAATGACCTACGGACCTCCGAATTCACTTTCGATCGTGCTCCCAACTCCAGAATCACCATACGGAGCTACTCCCAGACTCGGAATCCCAAACGGACATCGATAACACTAAAATGCACTTCAAGCCAAACTTATAAAATTTCTTCTAAAATGCTAACTACCACAATAGGCGCCAAAACGCTCCTGAGTTATCCAAAACCCAATCCGGGCATACACCCAAGTCCAAAATCATCATACGAACCTGCTGGAACCTTCAGATCCCGATTCCGAGGTCGTTTACTCAAAATTCCAATCCTACTTTATTCTTTCAACTTTAAGCTTCCGAAATAAGAATTCTCTTTCCAAATCAACTCTGGACTTCCTGAAATTCAATTCTGACCACGCGCACAAGTCATAATACCTGAAATGAAGTTGTTCATAGCCTCAGACTGCTATAAAATCCATAATTAAAAGTGGTTATCTCATTGGACAATATTATAGTTATAATAAATAAAACATATTCTTATTATATTAATCCGTGCAAATCTATTTCTATCAAAATTCAATATCTTCCAAATGGGAATTATATAAAAAAATTTTTAAAGATTTTCAAGTTCTTTTGCATCTATCTCGTTAGCAAAAAATTATTTGTTGTATCGGGCGTCTATATAGTTAATAAGAGGTTTACATATAAGTTTTAGGGTAACATTGAACTTCATGAGTTTAAGTTTTATGTACTCACAATGTAATAAAATATTTATACAAGAAAACAACTAAAAATAAAATTATATATAACTTTATTTAATAAATAATACTCTAGGTAATCAGTTACAATAGATTAAATTACTCTCATAATATAGACGATTTATTACTTTGTCACTACATATATATGCAGTTAATCCAAAAGTCAAACACTAAAGTATGTTTTGAGATTTCAAGAGGATATCCACCAAAATTTATGAGCCATGGAAATTCTAAGCCTATAATCAAGCTACAAGGAAAAGAACATCATTTGTTCAAAAAAAAAGATACATGAGCTCTTGAAAGCTAAAAATATTTCCCTTGATTGATTTAGGGTGTGATTATTTTATCACTAAATTTAGCAATGAAGAAACTATGAAAAAAGCACTACACATGGGTCCTTGGTTCATCTATGGCCATTTCTTATCAGTCCAAAAATGGAAGCCTAACTTCCTTGCATCCGATGCAAAAATTTCAAAAATGGCAGTATGGATCTGTCTCCCCCAGTTGCCTAGGGAGTTCTATGATAGTGTAATCTTACAAAAAATTGGCAACAAAATTGGTAAGCTTTTAAAGGTTAATGCATGCACTTCCTCAACTCTTAGAGGAAAATATGCTAGACTATGTGTCGAATTGCCCTTGGACATCCCAGTAGCCCACTCCATCTATATCGGATCCCATAAATAAATAATATACTATGAAGATGGGAATCTTCTTTGTGTTAAATGTGGAATACTTGGGCATGTTCAATCAAAATGTAATAGTTTTGGTGCATTGTGCGTCGGTTCAAGCCTTCGGAAGAATGTAGATTGCCAGTTATGAGTCTTTAGAGCGAGGTGAGTCTCCTTTTTAACCTTGTAAGAGGGAACTGTCCCCATAGGTAAAATAATTAATTATGTGCTTCTATTTATGGGGTCTACATACGCACGAGGTGACGAGAGTCCGTGCGTAGCTACTATTATGCTATTGTCCGGATAGTTAGGACCCAAAAGCATGTTATACTTGAATTATTTACGAACCCATCGATAGCTTGAATTGCTTAAATCCCATAGAATTAGTAAGGGAATTACTAAAAGGATTAAACTTCATTTCTTAAAAATTGTTAAAGGAGAATTATTTTTATTTGGATAATTATTCCCCTATAAAAATTTTAATTAGCTACTTGAGCATGTATATTATGTGTACCTGCGTCGCATGGATGATTCGCGAGTAGGGTGATTGTGTATCTTATGTGTACCTGCGTCGCATGGATGATTTGCGAACAGGGAGATTGTTTATTTTATGTTGACCATGTCGCATGGATGATTTGCGAGCGGGGTAATAGATGCATCTATGGTTCGTGCCGTTCGACCCTCGGCAGTGCATAGTTTACATTTTTGTTGGATCGGGCCGTTGCCTCGGTGTGATTGCGCATGTTATTTGTCACTTGAGATGTTAAACGTAAAATTTGCCCTTCGTGGCTTAATATAAATTGATAAGATAATAAAAGTAAACTTGAAAATCCTTGATTATTTGTTAAAGGTGTTTACCGATTTTTTCGCCTTGCGAGATAGCACTGCTATAAAAATCCATATTTTCTCCACATTTTTATTACACTATCATTGGACCTCTATTAAGTGTCGAAGTTGACCATCTCGTCTATATTTCTTCGAGATTAGGCGGGATAATCATTGAGTACACGTTGTTTACGTACTCATACTACACTTCTGTGCATTTTTGTTGCACAGGTACATGTATCTCTAGCAGCCTACTGGGCGTAGCAGCACGGATGATTCTCGGACTAGGTGAGTTGCATTATTCGAGGTGACCCGCAGCTAGGGTAGTCCCATTCAGCATATTGTATTTATTTCCTGTCCACTGTATTTCAGACGGATGTTGTATTTTATTTTCCTATCAGTAGATGCTCATGCACTTGTGACACCGGGTTCTGGGATGATTTTCGAAAGATTTGTGCTAATCGTTTATGATTTAATTTGAATTTAAGTGGTATTTTTTTTTTTATGAAAAATAGAAGGAAAAGTCCTAGATTTTAAAGATATTAAAAAGAGAAATTAATCGGTTGATTAAGTTGGCTTGCCTGACAGCAGTTTCCGGCGCCACCACGACCCTTAATGAATTTTGGGTCGTGACAACATGGTATCAGAGAACTAGCTTCCTAAGGTCTCACGAGTCATGAGCAAGTCTAGTGGAGTCTCGCGGATCGGTACGGAGACGACAGTACTTATCCTCGGGAGGCTGCAGGACTGTTAGGAGTACTTCCCTTCTTGATTTCCTTATCGTGCGGTTCAATTCCTTTGAGTCTTATGCCTTTGATTTATTCCTACTCAATCTTACGCGAGCGCTTGTTATAAATCGAAAATTAAAGGATTGTAATGGCACTACAAAAGTGGTGCGGGATGATTCTTCCCGTATAGTTAATTGGACTATTATAATCACCATATGGAAGGATATTCTAGCATTTAGCTTGGTAATAGAACTTCTAAGAGCCTTGAGGCTTGGTATAGTTTTTCGCGATGCTTATGAGCCATTATTCCGTAGTATTAGTGTGGTGGTAGGATGTTTGACCACGCGTTGGGGCAGTGAATGACTTGAAGGGAAGTTTACTCAGTGCATAATCAAGAGATTTAGTATTTTATTCCTGGGAGGGGAAAAGCAATCGAACTAAGGATGTTCAGATGTGGACTGGTAGAAGTAATAAAACATGGTAATTGCAAGCGTGGTGGAGTTCTCCTTTATATAGGGGTGATGTTGTCCTAATTGAATGCTTTAAGTTTGTCAATGTTATGATCTGCTACAATTCGCCTTTGGGCAAGATATTATGAGATAATATTGGAGATACAACTATCAGATATCGCAGGGTGCGGTGGTTCCGGATTGAATCAGTATTGCAAATGTTGACGGTTCGATAAAGATGACCTTCGGAAGGGTTTAAGTCAGTAGAAATTGTGGGTTTAAGTTCTATGAAAATAAATTTTATTAAGGCAACAACTGAGCAGCAAGAGAGGAGAAAAACATGTGGGAAGTGTCAGGCAGAGTTTTAAACTTCTAAAAGGCCAGGCTTAGGGGGCGCAGGCTGAACAGTTGATTAAAGGAGTGAGTTTGCCCAAAGTGGGAGAGTGGCGGGGCTCTATAGGGCCTAGTAGTAGGGCGATTACGTGCCTAAGGATAGTTTGGAAGGATCTGGGATTTTAGCGACGACTAATGGAAGTCTGTAGATTTAATTCGAAGCATGGTATTGTTATGCGGTAGGAGATTGGGTATGACGGAAAAGGCTTCTTGAAATGAAGAAAGATGTAGCATGACTTTGAGGTGGAAGGATGTTGTCGCACATTTAATGGATGTCCACGAGGGGTAAATGGACTGGTACAGCTAGGGAGGGAGCTTGGACACATGAGGGTTATTTCCTGTGAGTTGTTTGGCGATCACGTGATTGGCAAGGCTTCTGCGAAGAGTTCTACAGGTTATGCAGCAAGGGGAACAGTTTTGTGAATGTTGTTAATGATTAGGAGTAGCAAATTGGGGTTTCTACGATAAGATATCAAGAATGCTGGCGGTTGATTGCGCAAGGTTATGTCAATAAGAGATTAAGGAATCCCGATGAATTCAGAGTTGTGAAATAATAGCTTCAGGCTAACTGGGAGAGTCCCACTGCTTATGATTGGGTTACATGGTTAACTACTTGCGAATTTTCTGGTTATTAGCATACTGAGGGGTTATCCCAGCTACGGAAAGATACCATAAGTAGTAATTTGAGTAGAGGAATTATTAAAGATGTGCTACGGTTGGCCTTATGGGCTCATGTTCAAGCTAGGGAAAAGATTCAGGATTTATGCCTTGTATAGAAGCGGGTTTAAAGGGGGGTGATTCTTCCAGATGCTTCACCGATAGGGTATTAATGTGCTAGAAGATTCAAGGAGTTGATTATATTCGAGATCAAGTCAGAGCGGGTGGCTCTCAGCAACGGTCCTAGTAGATCCCAAGGGATAAAGTGTGGTGCCCAATGATTTCAAGCCTATAAGTACAATTAAGAATCAAGCTTTGTAGCAGCTTATGAGAAGGTGCCCAGAATGTTCTATGATGTGTTACCTTGCGATATAGCATTGGAGAGATATGGAACAGTTCGTGGGATTTGAGACAGCATGGTCTCGTGATTCAAGGTCACTCGAGAGGAGTGCAGATGGAGTATGTTGTGTGTTGGATGGGATTAGTATTATTTCTAAGGTAATCGGGGTGAATCGAAAGAAGATAGATTGGTTAGCCATAATTTAGTTGGCATGTTGGTGATAAAGATTAGCTCTTTCGGCGTGATTAAGTTATGCAAGGGATTTGTGGCGGTGTGTATGAGGCTTATCACCCGACGTAATTGATATCATTCTAAACCATTCTACTGTTGTGGCTTGTTATGTGGAAGCAGATTCCAGAAGGGCTATGGTGGCTTAGACCACTACTTAGAGAATCGCATATTCTAATATTATGGATCTCCTGAAGTGAGTTAAATGAAAATTTTTCATGTGATGAAATGTTAACCTGTTAGTGGTTCCAGAGTTAGAATGAAAAGCATGTCCTATCGTATATTGGCACATTGGGTGTGGTGAGTAGTATGGAATTTGAAATGAGAATCAAGCTGCAGTTTGGTGTGGACAAGGATGTCACAAGCTCAGATGAGCAAGAAAGGGGTGGAATGTTTAAAGTAAACTGGTATTGTATTCAGCGTCACCTGAGATCGATATTTTGTGAAAGAGGCTTTGCATCCTGGTTAAGGGTTCTTGATCGTTTTTTAGTGATAGTACGGCCGATGATTTGGATGAGCGGACCCGTTATTTATTTTAGAAGAGTCTGGGAGCGTGTCCAATGGGAAGATTGTATAAGTGTGACATGTAGTCACTTGATTGACTAAAGATTTGAACCAAGTATGAGGATTGTGGTAATATCATTAATTTGAGAATTTAGGCCTGGAGGGCACTTTGTTTATTAGGTAATGAACTGAGGAGGTTGCTCCGGTTATGATGGTTGTTCTTATGTGTTATGAGGAAAAGTGAGTTACTATGGACCTTTGAAAGGTCATTAGCCAAGTTGGTGCAATCAGAAATTGGCTTGAGATCAGTTGATTGATTTACATGTGAACAGGGCTTTATATCAGGCTAGTTGTGTTCATTTCAGTAGTGCACTCCTTAGGGAGAAGTAGTCAGGTGTTATTTCATTGTCAGATATTTTATGTAGTGATGCATTGCGTCGGGTGAGTTGTGAGACGGCCTGAGAAATTGTGTATGTGTTGAGGATCAGCTGTGAGCACGTGATTTTTTCCCCAATAAAATTATTCCAAAATATATGCAAAAATAATTTTTGTGTGAAACTTGTTGATAATTGTATGGAAATACCTGGATTTGTTTTTATTTTTGAAAAATAAAGCAAAGAAAATCAAAGCAAAATACCATTTTTGTATTAATTAGAAAATACCAAAAAATAGAGATTAATTACTCTTTAATTCTAGAAAATCAAAAAATTAAAAGAAAAAATACAAAGAAAATACAAGGAATAATAAATACAGGAGTAATACAAAAAAATATAGAAAAAAAATAATAATACAAAAAAATATATAATACGAAAAATATTAAGAAAATACAATGAATAAATATAAAAATGCAATATACAAAGAGATTGGGCCGAATAATATATTTTATTGGCCCAATTGATACAATACACGGACATGGCCCAAATTAAAATGACCGGTCATTTTTAAAACCAAACGACACCTTCCTATGAGGCTGAATCTGGACCGTTGAAAATGTGATCAAACGGCCCAGGAATAGCGGTCGTCTAATAAATAAAACGACGTCATTCATATGAAACAATCGAGACCGTTCGTTTGATTCATCTAACGGTTGAGGATGAGAGCTTTATTAATTCACACGACGTCGTTTTGGGTGTAATAGCATCTGGACCGTTGGAACATTTAATCCAACGGTTCCAGATCAACCGAGGCTTTTAAATATACAAAACATAATACATACACATCATTATACATTTCGTCTCTAAAAGCATAAACCCTAGCTGCCCTAGGTTCCTCTCAACTACTCGCTGGAAACCTACCGGCGGGGAACACTACCAGTTCTGATCGAACCACCACGAACACCCCATGACCTCCTCCATCCCCT
>MU739608.1:2497-43030 GCA_026770625.1 Nicotiana glauca
CACTTGTATTCTAGTATTTGTCTGGTGAATGGACGGTATTATTTTAAAAAAAAACTGTTATAGATTGATAATAATATTGGAAAATTAGATAGTGGTTTGATGAATTTTTTTTAGTATTAAAATTGACAATAATGTATAAGTTTTGATTTGAGCTGAGTGATTCAAGTAGGAGTGGGGATGTTTTGTAGAAGAAAATCTCTTGCTCGCTAATGGGGAAGTTAGAGTCCATTTGGATTAGCTGATTAAAAGTAGTTGATAAACATCAAGTGCTAAATCACTTTTAGATGCTGAAACTGATTTATGAATAAGCAGTTACGTGTTTGGATAGTACTGGCGAAGCTGATAATAAGTCGTTCGTGTATTGAGTGATGGTGGCAGGCAAAATTTAGGCAATGGTAGCAACAACTAGTCTTCACATAGACATATACTATCTTGATGTCTAATATGAACTTTCCCTATTCTACTCCACTTACGCTCCAAACAGTGAAAATGACTCTTGCTCGCTAATGGGGATTGATGGATTATTATACGCAGCGGAAGCAATCCCAATATCAAAATTACATGTAATCTAGACAACTAGTGTATACGGAGTTTTACGGGTTACCTCTTGAAGTGTGAACATATCTCTTCTATCACATGAGCCTTCAGTTCCATGACTTCTTAGTGGAATCTCCATCACCCGCACAATCGTGATCCTCGAACGTTGCACGGTCTTCTACCGTGTTACCCAAATAATACCCGAAAAATAGCAATTTCGTGTGGGCGAAATTTTCTAAAGAAAAGGCTGAAAATTTCGGCCCCCTTTTCTTGTACTCACTCTAGGTGGAAAACCTTATGTATTCCAGCACAAGTTTTAAGGGTCAAAACCCTTTTCTAAAACCTTCTGGGTTTTCTTTTCCACCAAAAAAAGCATTCCTTTATTTCTTATTATTTAGGCACAGTAGGGACCACAAAATTTAATTAACAAGGCTCCAATTATGGAATTAATTTCTAATTTTCGAAATTAATATCTACCATAATTAATTACGAATTATTCCACTAAAAATTCGTAATTGCACTCCTTATTCAATTTCGGAATTCATCCATTAAATCTTATTTAACTCCCCATGTTAAGATTCAGATACTAATCAATTAAATTAAATTACTGACGATTTAATTTATTGATTATTTCCTTTAGACTTTCGTTTAACTTATTTCATGTGTCGGATACAAAATCCACCGGTCTGGTTTACACATGAAAACTTATAAGCTTTCATAAAGGTGTATCATCAATCTCTAAACCGAATCATGAATTCCATCAATTAACTATTACTTTGCCAATGTACATTACTATTATCCAATTTACCAGGCATATTGACCCACGAAAGAATCTCGCCTTTTAACAAATCAAAATAATAATAATAATAATGTAAACAGCTAATAATAATTATATCAAGATTAAGAGTATAAGTACATTTAATGGCTAGAGAGTTTATTTATTAAGTCAGTATAAAATACTTATCTATACTTGGTCAGTATAAAGTTGGAATTAAACCACTCCCATAATAAAGATAAATTATATTTAATCTTGTGCTACAATCATTCCTGATGGTTTGTCCAATCCCATCATTAGATTGTGAACTCAAACTTTATACTTATAAGAACCGATGATTTAATCTTCCGTGTATAAGCTAAACTCTATACACTAAATCATCTACTATATAAGCAAAGGACACAGACTAATATATGATCTATTTAAAACTTTATTAAAATTGAGTAAACAATTATTCCATAATAAATCTAAACCAAACCCATGGTTAATAGTATATATCCCAATAGATTTCCTCATCTTAGACATTCCTTTTTATTCATGCATTATTAGCACTCAAGTAATAATTAAAGCCGATCAAATGTACTATCCGGGGTGTGCATGCAGTTACCTAGTTACCTGGCTTTCTCTTGTTTACCCTTTACCATCAATCTCCTCATTTGAAGTTTCATTCTTGGCATTGTTACCTCAAATTATACTAAAACAGTTCTTTTTGTCGCTTTTATTTTCTTAGAATACTCCAACAGCAAGTGCAATATCTTTTGCTCACCCATCAAGCTCTCAAACGGTGAATTGCTCCAAAAGATGGAGCAGGACCACTTGGCTGAGTCACTCAATGATCTTTTCACCAATGTATCCAGGATGATAAGAGGCGAGCTCCAGGTATAACAAAGCTTTCGGCAATTTTCTTTCAAACTGCTGCTTTGTGTGTCTTTTGGTTCCTTTTCTTTCTTCTGCTGGGGATGTGAGGGGGTTGGGGGGGTTGGATGGGTTTCTCATTAGCCTAGATATGATAAACTTTTGTACAAATTAATTTTTCTTTCTTCCTCATATGTTGTCCTGCATGTGTATGCTAATTACTAAATTTTCAATTAGTATTTAACTTACATGAGCAGCATGGACATAATTTTTTAAGGAATTTTACTGTACCTTACATGTTTCTCACTGTAAACATACTGCAAGGTTGCCATCCCAATAACAGCCGTATTGTTTTCCTAAGCAGGCAGCTAAGAGATAATTTGCACAGATAAAGTGGAAGATTGCTCTTTTGATGAATCTGACCAGATGTTTAGCTCAAAAATGATCAGTTAATGGTAACTATTAGTTGTGAGGAGAAATTATTGGGAAATTGTTAGTTCATAGATTTCGTTCCTGCCTTTGGTTTATAGAAATCATTATAGCCCAATTCAAGATCATGGATTAAGTAAAGGTTTCGTGGAACCTGACCAGTTGTTTTGCTCAGATAGGATGAGTGACCCCATTGTTTCACCCAAGGTAAAGATGTGTTTGTTGTTTCAGTAACTCCCTCATTCCTCCCTTTGGTTCACTCAAAAGCAGTATTAGCCATTCGTTTGAGGAAGCAAGCAAAGCCAGATCCAGACAAGAGCGTTGAATAATTCTTGTTTGCTTAGCTTTACTTTTTATTCTATCTTCTTTTGATTTAAAGTTTTCCTTTACCTTGAACCTTGTAGCATCTTCATTTTTCATAGCTTAAAATGAATCCTGCATGGTAGTGATATATCCAATAGATAGGTCTTTATGAGTGCAGCCACTAATATTACTGCTGTTGCATCTTTGTAAAATATTCGGCTGTGTTTAGGTTAAGAACATACACTTTCAAAATGGATTAAGTTAGCCTAAAATTCGAAAACTGTTCCTTATTGTGCCGGTACTAGTGTGTATAGTTGATTTTCTGCTTTTATCATAATGCTGCTTTGCTAATTGCATATTAGGAAACCAACAATGTACTTGGACTTGTGGAGAAAATGAATACAAGAGTTGCTGAAGAATATAAAGGCTTTGGAGATGTGGCTTCAGGATTGAGGATCTTTGTGGAGCAACTGAAGTCTAAAAGTGGCAGCTTTGACGAGTACGTTCAACAGATTGATACAATAGAGCAGCAAGTTACAGAGTTTGAAGCTGTAATTTCGATGCTTGATAAGTACGTTTCCTTGCTAGAATCCAAAGTGCAGTCTGCGTGCTAATTTCCATCATCATGAATCAACTGTAATTCTTCTTTTTGTTTCCACTGTTACACCCTCAAAGCTGTTGCTGGATTGAATCAAACTTGACTTTTGTATGTCATCAAGAAATTCTATACAAATAAAAAGATGAATTTAGCAACTGTTTATCTGAAATAGAAAGGAGGCTATTGAGTATACAGCTAACAAAATCCCGGTAAGAGGTCTTTAGAAGAACTTCTGTTGGATTTTTCTTGTTTTTATTTTTGCAATATATATGATTCTTTTATTCTGTCTTTACTCTTGACTCATCTTTTCAGTTTTTGGGTACAATAGTTTTTTGTGTATCTTGCGCTTGTTGGGGGGAAATTCACTCTACCTAGTGTTTACACCAATCCAATATCGTGTGCTGCAATGATTCTTGGTTTTGTGGAGGATCAAAATTAGTCATTTCTGAATTTTCCAACTAAATGATTATCGAATGAGTGATCTTAAAATTAATCATATTTCCATATTATTAAACTTTAGATCTAAGCTTTTCAGAATTTTGTGCGAAAGTGAAATAATCTAATTGGTTCTGAACCAAATGTAAATGTTAAGGTCACTAATGAACATACGGTTTTGCTAGTATGCAATTTGGCCAGGTTCCCCAAGTAGTTGACAAATTTGACTACAATCAAATTACATCAATAAAAAAAGGGCATGGTTGGAGGCATCTTCTTTGAACTCAAGACAATTTGACTACAATCGAATTTATTAGCAGCAACACCCCAGTATAATCCCATTTAGTGGGGTCTGAGGAGGGTAGTGTGTACGCAGACCTTACCTCTACCCTGGCGTAGAGAGGCTGTTTCCAAATGGACCCCCGACATCCTTCCCTCCAAGAACTTCCCACATTGCTCTTGGGGAGATTCAAACTCACAACCTTTTGGTTGAAAGTGGGGGTTGCTTAATATTAGAGCTACCCCTCTTGTCTTAATCAAATTTATGAGTAGATTAATTAAAAAAAAAAAAAAGGGCAACTCTCTATTCGCTTGATTGTAACCACTATCCATCTGCTGATTCTTCAACATTAATAAAATGGGGACTCAAGATATTCAAAGTGAATAGGCACTGTACCTGTGATCTCTTTCGAGGGAATGAAAGATGCCAAAACGTGGGTAAGGGTCCCCACAACTTCATTCGTAGGGGAAAACATACACCATTAATTGTTTTCTATCTCAAAATTTTTGTTATTAAACAGATAGTGGTAGCTAAAGACTTAAAAAAGAGAACTAAATTCAAGAATCTGCAAAGGGTCTTGAAAGCTAAAAGCTTAACCATACGCAACAAGAAATACACACTCTTGTAGTAGTTGATATAGCATAAGACGGCTTATCTCATAATATCGTTAAACCTGCCACCAGTAGAACCTATCATTCGCTAAAGCAGGGATCACGTTTTATAGAAGATCATGCTAATTAGTGTATGGGTCTAAATTTGATCAACCACGACCTATGGCAAGCACGACAAACGTATGAAGCATCCATGAGTCTGCGTCTGGCCGGGTACGACCGCAATACAAGGAAAGGCAGGCAGTGCCGATAATAGCGTCAGTACACTAATACACGTAGGGAATATTTGAGGTGATCGTTCCTGTGACTGGGGGAAGAATCCTTAGTATATATGGGGAGTGGAAGCCTTGTGTAAGGGGGAATCTTTCCTTTGTAAAAAAACATTAACCTTGTAAGAGCAATATTATTTATTCTCTTCTCTCTATCATTATTACACAACTATTGTTATCATCCTAGAGCTTATTATATTCGGCTACTATTTACCCCTTCATCTTTGATTGATTTGTCCAAAAAGGTTAGATATTTTTTGAGTCAAATAATTTGACGCCGTCTGTGGGGATTTCGATAGCTAAAATCATAGTTCTCATCTAGGCTCTTGAAAGTGACGATTGTTGTTCCTCATACACCATAAAACTAACAATGGCGGAGAAAGAAGCGAATGATAGCAGACGTCTCAAACAACCTCCTGAACTCCCTCAACGAAGACGGCAGAGAGGATGCCGGGAACACAATGCCTGGGGATACACCGGAGGAAGGAATCTTACCCTTTCCACACGGAGATCTAACGGTCTCACGCGAAAGCGAAGCTTCTGCGTCTACAGCGAAAGAATTACCACCGACAGTCAAAAAGCTGCTAGAGGAATGGTTGACGTGTGCTCTGAACAACATACTCGAAAAATCCCCTCAAGGAAACATCGAAGACTTACTGACTGCAACTCGCAGCTAACAACAATGAGCCAAGCATCACACAAACATGCAACACTCACCCCTTCACTACTGCAGGTGACGGTGCGCTCATGGCCATATTAAAGAAAATGGAAGAAATGAAAAACGAGAACAAAATACTCCGCGATCAAATAAAGGAGCACCAGGAAAGAGTAGACAAAATACATGGCGCCCACAAGCTACTACCAAAACGCGATGTGGGTCGATTCGTTGAACAACCATACAGCGATGGAGCCACTCCTCATCCCATTCCGAAAACCTTCAAGATGCCACCATATTTGAAAATATACAACGGAACTACGGACCCCGAGGATCATCTGATCCATTATGTCACTGCGGTAAAAAGCAATGAACTGTCAAAAGAACAAGTACCTTCCGTGCTGCTAAAAAAGTTTGGCGAAACTCTGACAAGAGGAGCCTTGACATGGTATTCACAGCTACCAGCACGGTCACTATCAACGTTTGAGGAAATGGTGGATAAATTTGCTACCGCTCATGCAGGAGCGAAGAAGGCTGAAGCCAGGGTCAACGGTATCTTCGCCATCAGGCAAACAGAGGGTGAGGGACTTCGGGACTTCCTCGCCCGATTCAACAGAGTAAGAATAAGCCTACCGAATGTATCAGAATGGATGGCGGTAGCAGCCTTTCAGAATGGGTTAAACAGGAACGGATCCAAAGCAACCAAAAAGTTGCTCAGCAAACTCATGAAGTACCCCCCCACCACATGGGAAGAGATTCACAACGCCTATTGCACCGAGGTAAGGGCGGATGAGTACGATCTAAATGGCCCGATTCAGCGACTAACGTCAGTATAGATCGAGGCAAGGAGAGACCGACGTAACAAAGGGCGAAGGGATCAACCCCCACGTTTCAATCGAGAAAGGCATCTGCCCTATGTCAGAATAGCTAACCCGCCCCCTCCAAAACATACAGATGTTGTGCTACGACACGCCACGCCCCATTCGAAGCGAAAGAGGTATGCCTTAATTATTATCCGCTCATAACTTTTGTATTTCTCCTTCAGAGATAGTGTACGCACTGGAAAAGCTGGGCACGAAGGTGCAATGGCCGCAAAAAATGAAATCGAACCCAAGTGTCAGGAGGTCGAATGTCCTCTGCGAATTCCATCAGGAAAGAGGACATAAAACCGAAGACTGCATAGGTCCGCGTCAGGAAGTAGTCAGGATGCTGAACCGGGGGTACCTGAAAGAACTACTCAGCGATAAAGGAAGGGCCAACTTTGCCGGAGGGCGAGACCTATCTCAAGGACCTCCAAAACCACCGTCGCCAGCACTCACAATACAGATGATCATCGGTAGTGGGGACGACACGGTAATCAACCATGTGAAGTTCACCACCATGCATAAACTCAAACGGACAGTCGCCCACGAACGGTATGATGACCTCGAAGACAGTATCATCTTCGATAAGTCGGATGTCGACGGTTTGTCTTTCCCTCACTATGATGCTTTGGTTATAACTTTACACATCGATGATATAGATGTAAAAAGAATCATGGTAGATGACGGAAGCGGCGCGTGTATTGTTCACCCAAGAGTTCTCATGCAAATGAGGCTCGAGGATAAAATAATACCACGTCGCATAACACTAACGGGTTTTAACAATGCAGTGGAACGGGCATCCGGAGAAATAGTGCTGCCTGTCCTAGCAGGGGGAGTCACGTTGGAAACAACATTCCATGTCATGAACTAGGGAACAACCTATAACGCCATCATAGGACGACCATGGATACACGCCATGTGATCTGTCCCCTCGAGCTTCTATCAGGTGATTAAATTTCCCACTCCGTGGGGAATATTCAGCATCCGAGGCGAGCCACGCACTGCCCAAGAGTGCTATCGGATTGCCCAATATTGCATACACACCAAACAATTGAAGGCCGCAAGTGCAGAGGCATAACAATCAGCCATGTCAGGAATTAAGCCCACCCCACCAACAGAGGCCATCGAAGACCCAGACGTCGTAAAAGCCTGCAAGGCGACTGTAGAGGACCTCGACCCAATCCAACTAGAAGACGCCGACAACACAAAAAGGGTTTACATAGGACATAACCTCTCGGAGCCAGGTAAGTATTGTGAATTCTTAACTAACAACGCCGATTTATTTGCCTTCTCCCATTCAGATGTGCCTGGAATCCCAAACGATATCGCCATGCACTGACTAAACGTCAACCCACTCTACCCGCCGATACAACAAATAAGGATAAAGTTCAACACTCCAATCAATGAGGTAGTCAGCGAAGAGGTGGATAAATTACTTACAAACGGTTCCATCAGGGAATCAAAGTACCCCCAATGGGTCGCCAACGTAGTCATGGTAAAAAAGAAGAACGGGAAGTGGCGAATGTGCGTAGACTTCACCGACCTAAACAAAGCGTGCCCAAAGGATTCCTTCTCATTGCCCCATATCGACCAATTGATTGACGCAACAGTAGGGCATGAATTGCTAAGCTTCTTGGATGCCTACTCCGGTTATAATCAAATCTTGATGGCCGAAGAAAATCAAGAAAAGACGACCTTTATCACTCACCAAGGAACGTATTGCTATAAAGTATGTCGTTCAGACTCAAGAACGCAGGTGCCACATACCAGAGGCTAGTCACCAAGATGTTCAAAGAGCAGCTTGGCAGAACCATGGAAGTTTATATCGATGATATGATAGTAAATTCAATGAAGAAAGAGGATCACATTAGCCATTTGAGAGAGGCCTTCGAAATATTGAGGCAGTAAGGGGTGAAGCTAAATCCCGAGAAATGCACCTTCGGCGTAACCCCAGAAAAATTCCTCAGCTTTCTCGTATCACAACGGGGAATTGAAGTCAACCAGGACCAAATCAAAGCCATCGACACAATATACTGACCAGCAAAAAATAGGTAAAGAAGCTAACGGGCGAATAGCCGCCTTGTCAAGGTTCATTTCAAAATCCTCGGACAGGTGCCATAAGTTCTTCAATGTATTGAGAAAAGACCACGGGTTGCAATGGAACGAGGATTGCGTCGGTGCCCTAAGGAAGTTAAAAGCGTATCTGTCCTGACCTCCACTGCTCGTCAAAGCGGATCCAGGTGAGTGTCTGCTTGTGTATTTGGCAGTATCCGAGGTCACAGTCAACGCAGTACTAGTTCGTGAAGACCAAGGTACGCAATCTCCTATTTACTATATCAGCAAAACTTTAATAGATGCCGAGACAAGGTACCCTCACCTTGAAAAGCTAGCTCTGGCACTGGTCGTGGCTTCACATAAGCTTAGACCGTACTTTCAATGTCACCTTATAAAGGTAGTAACAACCTTCCCCCTAAGGGGTATCCTGCACAAACCTGAGCTCTCAGGCAGATTCGCCAAATGGGCCATAGAATTAAGCGAGCACGACATAAAATACCGACCGCGAACCGCCATCAAGTCGCAGGTGCTCGCTGATTTCGTCGCTGAGTTTATCACGAAAATATTGCCCGAGGCGGAACAAGAAGCTCTTCGGGCTTCCACACGTACCGATCTATGGATCCTCTACACTGACGGTGCCTCGAACGCCTCGGGATCGGGACTGGGACACGTCCTCGAAGTCTCTACAGGCAAAATAATTCGCCAGTCCATATGATGCCCCGAGATGACTAACAACGAGGCCGAGTACGAAGTTATGGTTACAGGTTTGAAGTTAGCCCTCAAATACGGTGCCCGATGACTTATCCTCCATTGTGACTCTCAACTTGTTGTGAATCAAGTCACCGGGACTTTCCAAATCAAAGAGCAGAGACTACAAAGGTATCAATCATAAATCCAGAAACTAATGCTGGAGTTCGACGAATGCCGCCTCGAGCAAATTCCTAGGGCACAAAACATTGAAGCGGAAGGCCTCGCCAAATTATTTGCGGCCACCAAGAACCTCAGCAAAGAAAACGTGGTCACCCTCCTCCACTCGGCCATAGACCACATCGAGGTACTTTCTATGAACCTAACTTGGGACTGGCATAACCGCTTTGTAGCCTATTTACAGGATGGAATACTCCCGCAAGACAAGAAAGAAGCCAAAAAACTCAGGGTGCAAGCAGGCCGATACAACCTAATAAATGATGACCTCTACAAGAGAACATTCTGAGCCCCCTAGCCAAATGTCTCGGACCACATCAAACAAGGAAAGTACTTGAAGAAATACACGAGGGTCACTACGGCGCCCACATGGGATATTGCGCTCTCATTCGATGCCTCATCCGCGCCAGTTACTGCTGGCCTACCATGAAAAAAGAAGCCGCAGATTATGTCCGAAGATACAAACAATGCCAAGAATACGCCCCTATGATACATCAAGTAGGACAATGCCTTCATTCTGTCACTTCGCCATGGCCTTTAATAAAATGGGGAATGGTTATAGTTGGCCCTCTACCAACAGGACGAGGAAATGTATGTTTTCTTTTGGTTTTAACTGACTATTTCTCTTAATGGGTGGAAGCAATTGTGTACGCTCAGATACGCGAGCAGGAAGTCATCGCCTTTATATGGAAAAATATTATATGCCACTTCGGCATCCCTAAGGAAATCAGCTGCGACAACGGACCTCAGTTCGTTGGAAAAAGATCAACTGAGTTCTTCAAAAAATGGCACATCAAACGGATACTTTTCACACCATACCATCCCGCCGCCAACGGCCAAGCCGAATCCTCTAACAACGTGATACTGAACATACTGAAAAAGAAGCTCGAGGAATCTAAAGGGCTATGGCCCGAACTACTACCTGAAGTATTGTGGGCATACCGAACCACGCCAAAATCCAGCACAGGAGAAATCCCATACTGGTCTACGGGACCGACGCAGTCATACCCGTCGAAGCCGGAGAACCCAGCCTGAGGTACTCCAACATGAGCGGGGAAGATAATGACGAAAGTAGGCTACAGGACTTAGATGAAGCCGAAGAACGAAGAGACATGGCCCACGTAAGAATGGTAGCCCAGAAGCAGCAAATAGAAAGGTAATACAACAAGAAAACCCAAGTACGACAAGCTCAAAGTTGGCGACTACGTCCTCAAGGCCGAAAAACAGGCATCAACAGATCCAAATGAAGGAAAACTAGGAACAAACTGGGACAGACCGTATAAAATCATAGCAGCAGCAAACAAAAGGGCATTCCAACCAGAAACTATGGAGGGGAAACTACTCCAAAACATAACGTCGCCCACCTCAAATACTTTCACTTCTGAGAGGTGTCACCTAAGTCGTACTCTTTTTCCCTCACTAGGGTTTTGTCCCAATCGGGTTTTCCCGGGGAGGTTGTTAACGAGGCGGCGAAGGGGACGCCCTGTAGGCCGGGACGATATTCATCACCTTAGCCCGTCGATACGATCTCCGAGTCGAAGTAATGAAGGGACTACAGAGATAATCTAACCTCCATTGTATGAACGGAATCTGATCTCCATTGTATGAACGGAATCTGATCTCCATTGTATGAACAAAATCTAATCTCCACTGTATCAGGGAATCTAATTTGCATTGTACGTAAGGAACCCAAAATCTCTAAAATGTCAATTCGACCTCATTCGAACCACGATGTGATTCTTCGACGACAGTCGAAGCAAAACCCCAATGGCCAAGGCCATCGACAATGACGGGATACTTCGACGACAGTTGAAGCAAGGCCCCAATGGCCGAGGCCATCGACACCGACAGGATACTTCGACGACATAAAGACCCAATGGCCAAGGCTGTCGACAACGACGGGATACTTAAACGACAGTCGAAGCAACACCCTAATGGCCAATGCCATCGACAACGACAGGATACTTTGACGACAGTCGACGCAATACCCTAATGGCCAAGGCCATCGACAACGACGGGATACTTTGATGACAGTCGAAGCAACATCCAAATGGTCAAGGCCATCGACGACGATGGGATACTTCGACGACAATCAAAGCAACACCCCAATAGCCAAGGTCATTGACAACAATGGGATAATTTGACGGTAGTCGAAGTAACAGCCTAATGGTCAAGGCCATCGACAACGACGAGATACTTCAACGACAGTCGAAGCAAGGGCCCAATGGTCAAGACCATCGACAACGATAGGACACTTCGATGACGATCGAAGCATCCCAATGGCTAAGGGCATCGACAATATTAGTTCGACCTCGTTCGAACCACGATGAGACACTACGTCGACGACAGTCAAAGCAGCATCTCAACGACCAAGGCCATCGAAAACATTAGTTCGACCTCGGTCGAACCTTGATGGGATTCTACAACGATAATCGAAACAACATCCCAATAGTCAGGCACGAACGTCATACAATAAACAAAAAAGAAAATGACAAACGGACAAACCGAGAAAAGTAAAGTTTATATTACAACAAAATATCATTTACATCTGTCCCTACGAATGGGCCTTAGCACGGCCCGTGCCAAAAATTACAAAGCAAAAGTGGTTCAAATTAAAACTACACGTCATCCTCAGTACAGTAAGCTTCGTCATACTAAAAATCCGAAGCAAGGTGGTTTGCATCATCAGAATCAACACCTTCCCCATCAGGAGTAAGGGGGTCATATCCGCATGACTCACGGGATGCACGCGCTTCGGCATGCACCACCTGAACCTCTGCCTCCGTCACCTTACCCTCAGCATGAAAAGCCTTATACACATCGAGTTGAGCCTCTGCATGAACCCACAGCTCGTACAAGCGACGAGGCAAGCTCTGACCGGCCGCGGGACGAGATGTTGAGGGCTGAGAACGTTGATTTGCCGCCTCCGCCCTCAGCAAAGCCATTTGCCCTTGCAGCGCCGCCAACTCTGCCTCCAAATACCTGACACGCCCTTCAAATCCCTTGATCCGACGACCGAATGCTTCCATCTCTCTCGTAAGTTCCAACCTGGATATACGGAGGGCGTCCTCCAAAGAGACCGTCTCAAATATAGCCGCTGCCAACATGTCGGCACTGAAATTCAACTTGCCCTTGAGCCCGTCGACCTCCACTGCCTTAGCATCTAACTCAGTAGTCAAGTTGTTCACCTTCAACTGTAAGTCGGCGTTCTCAGCCGTTACCACCTGGCTCAACTCAAGTTCGTCCTCCTTCGCCTTAAGAAGGGCCTCCAATTCGCTATTTCGGGCGATAGCCCTCACGAGCTCCTCGTCCCTCTCCTTCATCTCCTCCACCCTGCGCTCCAATTGGCCCTCCTATTGTTTAAGTCCCTCGCGGAACACCTGGAACTCGGGGTCTTAATGGTAGATGTCAGACATCGCCCGGTGTTTAGAGCGGTATTGATGATATTTCGATGACATCTTCTTATAGAGGTCCATCCTCCTACGTTCACAGCGCTCTCTCTCCACTTCCAGGACGAGAGTGTGACAAGAGAGAGGCAGAGTTAGAAAAAACATAAAACACAAATGGTCGCATCGACCACACGACAAAAGGAGAAGAAAAAAGAAACTTACCTGCAGGGCCATGCCGGCGACCTTCGGAGACAACTCCGTATCACTCATCGTCCCAAGTGTCTCTCTTTCAGGAGTGACGCTTAAAGGAGCAAGGGCCGACACAACCTGCTCGCTATTCAGTAGCAAGTTGTAACTCCCCGGAATTATCATGCGACGGTCGGACCCGTTCGTCCTCACCTCCACATGGGTGTGGCGACCCAAGAACTTATCAACGTCCTCCGGGGCGATGTCCGAGCCCGATCCGTCCCCCTCGACTCGAGGTCCTCCGACCTCAGCGGAACGCACTGGGCCGGCTCCTGGGCCAACCTCCTTCGCTCAGGGATGCCTCCCTGATAAAATGGCGTCGGCCATAAACACAGGCACCAGGGCTATCCGGGATGCTCCGCTTCCGTCGCCCTCGGTAGCCACACCCTTTCCTAGTTCCACTCTTCTCATTTTCCTCTCTAAAGGCTCGTCGCCATTAGAAGATTCTTCAACGGGATGCGGGGTCGGTGCCAATGTGACTTCTTTCCTCGCGACCACGGTTTGAGACGAGTCTCCCCACTAAGGAAGTTGAGTATGGCCTCCCCGAACAGACTCGAACAAAATGAATCGCGTGTCCGTGGCTCGTCTGAAAGCAGGGACCGACGCCCTTTGCCTGGGGGCTCCCCGACCTATCGTCACAGAAAATCACACGGTTAGGCGGGCTCGCATAACCTATGAAGTAGCAAGGCAGAAATTTACCTGAGGAGATCCTAGGGCCATATCGTTGTACGAAGGCCGCCCAAGTTCGAGTTTCCTCCGCGTAGGGCAGCAGGTCGGCGACCCATTTCCTGAGGCACGGAATTGGGTAGGGCAGACGACCCATAGCTGCCGAATAACAATTGACCAAAGGTTACAATAATTACAGAAGATGGGGAGACGCAATGGATGATAATACTTACGAGTTTTGTTCTATCATTCCGGAAACCCGGCGGGGTTAGAAACGACATGCTCAATCTTGATAAAGAAATACTTGTGTCTGATTTTACGGCTCGCCCGATCGTCTGTCCCGACCACTATTCCCTTTGTACCCCAAAGCCTTAAGTGTACCATAGTACCTCTTAGAAAACCAGACGTGAATAAGTGCAAAAGATGATGGATGTAGACGTCACACCCTGCCAACTCCGCATACTTGGTCAGTAGCAGAAGTACCTTGAGTGTGTACGGTGAAAGCTGAGCCGGGCAAACTTGGTAAAATCTGCAGAACTCTTCCGCGAGAGGGAAGAGAGGGAGGGTGTAGCCGATCACGAAGGGATATTCATAAAAAGCACAGTACCCAGGCCTGTGGACGTCAACGTAGTCTTCCCCCGCCAGAGTCATCTCTACGTGGACAGGAATGCCATACTTTATGTGGAGGGCGTCAAGATGAGTCTGCATCGTCTAAGACAGTACAGGGCTCGGAGTAAGGGGTGGATCTTTAAGGAAATCATTCTGAGACAGGGGATTTCTCGGCAGTAGCGCTTCCACAGTAAGAGGGTTGTCGCTTTCTTCTACCTCCACCTCTCCGCTACCAGAGAGAGGTGTTGTAGCTGATTGGGTAACGTCGGGAAATTCCTCATTAGTACGGCGAGATCTTGGCATGATTTCGTTTAAAGGGAGTAGTTACACAAAAAGGGTGAGAAAGAAAAAGCTTCAGGTTAAGAACGAAAATGGATACTAGAAGATGCAAGAACAACTGAGAGAAACTGAAAAGTTATGAAGAAAAGTGGCTAAAGTTTTTCAAAAATCGAACTCCTCAACTATTTATAGGGTTGGGTAGCGCCAAAATCGAGGAGGCAGGTTTCAAATCAGTGCAAGAATCGAAGCGCCAAAAGCCATCAGTCACTACCTCAAAAATCCGCGTAATGATGACGCATGTCAAAGCTGACGTCACCCCCGGGTGACGTGTACCCCACAGTGCTCCGCCGAGCAAAATATCCATCTTTCATTGGCCACGTCGCAACATCCCAGTGGATCAAATCCCCCCAAGGGAAGGCATAGCGTCCGCTCATCAAGGACGCATTCGGTCGCAACCTCGACGAGCGGAGGGACTAACTGTATGGGTCTAAATTTGATCAACCACGACCTATGGCAAGCACGACAAACGTATGAAGCATCCATGAGTCTACGTCTGGCCGAGTACGACCGCAATACAAGGAAAGGCAGGTAGCGTCGATAATAGCGTCAGTACACTAATAGACTTAGGGAATATTCTTCGAATATTCCATAAGGTGGTCGTTCCTGTTACGGGGGAAGAATCCTTAGTATATATGGGGAGTGGAAGCCTTGTGTAAGGGGGTATCTTTCCTTTGTAAAAAAGTATTAACCTTGTAAGAAGAGGGGTTGCTCTGATGGTAAGCAACCCCCACTTCCAACCGAGAGGTTGTGAGTTCGAGTCTCCCCAAGAGCAAGGTGTGAAGTTCTTGGAGGGAAGGATGCCGGGGGTCTATTTGGAAACAGCCTCTCTACCCTAGGGTAGGGGTAAGGTCTGCGTACACACTACCCTCCCCAGACCCCACTAAGTGGGATTATACTGGGTTGTTGTTGTTGTTGTTGTTATTAACCTTGTAAGAGCAATATTATTATATTCTCTTCTCTCTATCATTATTACACAACTATTATTATCATCCTAGAGCTTATTATATTCGGCTACGATTTACTCCTTCATCTTTGATTGATTTGTCCAAAAAGGTTCGATATTTTTTGAGTTAAATAATTAGCCCAAGGTAACAAAATATGAAAGACACTCTTAGCCAGCTAGTATAATATGAAGAAAATGCTGTTTCTTGCATTTCTTTTTTATGAACAAAATTAATTTCATTGAAGTGAGAAAATCTCCTGTACACAAGAAGAAGTATATACCAAAAAGTAGAAAATTACACAAACATGTTTCTTGCTTTCTCTGGCGGGTCCAAATTGTTATTGGTCCTTTCTGCTAGATCGATACTCTTGCTTGATGTTTCTTTCCTGCCCATGCTAGTAGCTCTTGATAGATCTCTCTGATCTGTGCTTGCTTACAGGGTTTCTCTCGCTTTTCTGTACTTGGTCTAGATTTCTCCTTCTGGTGTTTGCATGGCCTGCGTCTACAATCTCTCCTATTTCGATGTTTCAAGTTTAGCTATTTGGTCCGTACTTGGTGCATTTCCATTTTTAGAAACCGTAGATTTCTCAACAGCTGATAAGAACTTCTTCAGATGTTTTATGTACTCGGGGTACAGCTCCAAATCACAATGGTTACCACCTTCAACCCACAAAGGGTCATATTTTTGCTTACATATATCAAACAGCTGCTTACCATGGGAACAATCCACAACATCATCTGCAGTGCCCTAGAAATTAATGTCAAAAAAGATCAAATGGGGATGTCAGCTAGCAATTCTAGAAGCATGTTAACAGTACTTGATTCTGCCCAAGGAGTCGATCCATCCAAACTATACAGGTCTTCTCTACCATTCTCTCGGGTACTGAGTTAATTTTTTATACTATTCTCTAGTTGGGAAACTATCAATTGAAAAACAAAGGCATATCTTCATGATTAATTACTAAAACCAAGGGGTTTTGTCAATGAGATAACGAATCATGCAAGGACAAGGAAAAGAGATGAACAAAATGCATGAAGAAAACAGTGGAGGAAAATGGCAGGGGCAGGAGTGGAGTAGAGTCTGGCAGGGGAAGACTGGAAGAAGGAAGAGGTAAATTGAATTGTTACTCCCTCATAAGATCACAAGTTTCCTGTCGGGAGGCTTAACTTGGTCAAACCGGAGGCATAATAGCAAAGAGCGCGCGAGATTAGTCCAACCTCTAATTTCTTATCCAAAAAACAACCACCCGCAAAAACAAGTGACTCATCAGTTTGTAACCAAAAGTCACATTGAATTTGGCCTAGAATAAGGACAGCACTCAGCAGATACGGAGGAGTCGTAAAGAGCAACAAGATGGAAATTGGAGGAGGAACTGCCAAACAGATGTTCGCAGGCAGAGGTGCCTGCTCCATTGCAGGCTTGAACCAGTGAATCAGTTTTGCTACTTATCAACAGTTACCAATCCTTGACAAAAAAAATTCCCAAGGACATGTGATATATTTATGAAGAAAAAATGGATACTCACATGGATAATGAGGACAGGACACTCAACCAATGGTATTTTGTCAATATTCTGCATAGAGAAAAGAAAGAAAAGCAGCTAAATACAAAATAATATTACATAAAAGATCAGGTCAAACAAAGCTCCACATAACTGCCACGAATAGAAAGTTAACCTTATATATGTCAAACCAGTATGTCCGCTTAACTGGATGCAAGACGCGAACTCCAGAGAGAATTGGACTGTGTAGAACCACAGCCCTCAATCTTGATAAGCGGGATGCCAAATCTAATGTTGGTCCACTACCAACAGACTGTCCGTACAATATTATATCCTCCTCCTTCACCCCATATGTCTCTTCAAGACACTTATATGCAGCTTCTATATCGGCATAAGTGTTTTGCTCACTCGGCTATAGAAAAATAAGATTACACAGTCAAACACTTTCATCTCAAACTGCCTAAATTTAATCATCAACAGATATATTTTATACCTTGCCAGTGGACTGTCCATACCCTGAATAGTCATACCTGCCAGAAAAGAGAGGAAACTCAGAATTTTTGAGGTAATTTGGATTCCATATGTGTATCTTCTTTTAACTAAATTAAGGGGTGGGATTTAAAGTCAAGCCTTCCAGTGTTCCACAAAAGAAAGACTAAGCAAACTTTCCAAAACTTGCAGCAACTGTTCCTTCAAGCTTCCTCTGCCCAAAGGTGCCGTTCAAATAAAATTAGGCACTCAGATTAAAAGCGAGGAGAGGATGAAATCCAGTGGTGAAGGAAAAGTGAGCATCTCTCTGACTTTGACAACCAGGAAGTCTCTGACGAGCTTGAGAGATTTCCAAGATGGTATATGTCAATGTTACATGTTCTGTCACTTTTTACAAACCATACAACAAAGAAGAAAGCTTATGTTTTGCCATAGAAGAAACAAGTTTTGGCAACATTAAGGCATATGCACCAGGTCAACTTGGAAATAGTAGTTCCCAAACCACGTGAAAGTATCACTGCAATGTCAAATTTGCATGGGGGGAGGGTAATATCACAACAACAGTGAGGAGATCATTCATCCACTAGTGTTCTCTTCACATGAAGAGAGCATATACAAAATAACTAGGAATAATAGATTGTCTCCTTTGGGTCAAATATTTCTGCAACAAGCACAAGCTTATTCCTGAATCGCAAAAATTCATCTAAGACATTAGGCTTAATGTAGCTTCATTCTGTTTTGAATTGGCAAGCTCATACATAACAGAACCCCATAGGACTCATACACAAGAGTATAATCCAGCATATAGAAACTCACTGTTTCAAATATGATATAGTAAGATATAAATTTTTACATTTTCTTTTAATATGTAAATATGCATACACACACACACACATTAAGAAGTGCACCTACGGATTTGGAATTCCAGCTGCCAGACAGCAATGTCTTGAGAAACACATCCACGTTGTATGCAATTGATTCTCAAATTTTTTGGTATGTATCAAAAGGCTTTTTTTCCCCATTTTAAACTATACCCAAACAGCGATATAAAATGAGAGTACTCATAAAGAGCAGAGAGAAGGATACCCCATCAAATTGACCCGGAGATGAAGACTAAGTTCGGTGAACAAATCGTACATCTGCCCCAAATCAGCCGCGTTGCCGTGAGAGTATAGCAGCGTCAGCTTTGCCGCCGGATTCCTCACGTACATGGCCATAATCTCCGTCCCTCTCTTCGTCCCTAGCTTCAAAATGTCCACGTCTTCCCTTTGCACCACCTCTGTCATCTGAAGTTTTCCCGTTGATTCTTCCACTGCCACCCCATACGACGGAGGATTTGGCGGAAAAAATGCAAACTTTGCCGCCATCGACGACGTTACAGCTCCCATCGCTTCCCCTATCTATTGTATATATACAAATTTATCAATCAATAATAACCCCAAAACTATTTTGACACCATCTTCCTTTATCCGCGTTTGGACCAACTATACTTTGAGAGAGAAAAATTGCGTAGGTATAACGAATCAATTATCCAAAAATCACTCCCAAATAATTGATATATTTAAATTGTATACATACAGATATATGTTTGCAAGAACAGCTTCGTCTTCCTACAAATACGTGCCGAAATCGTGATACATATAGGAACATGTATGTGGGTGATTTGGATAAGCCTGCAAGTTTGAACGCTATATTATGTTGTGTTCAATTAAAATACGGCTATCTTTACAAAATCACAAATTATGCATAGTTTTGTTGAGATGGATGTAATGAGGCGTTAAGACGTATGTGAGTTGTACGGAGAAAAAGAGATTTTTTTTCCTGGTGTTTTTGTCTGACACGCGGCTGTGTAAGGAGCTAATCAATTTTGCTGTGTGAATGATTACCTCGTAACGTCCATCTAAAGTCCTTTGAGTGGGTCCGTGGCATACCATTTTAACGATATGCTTAATTTACATCAATCGGTTTTATTTTAGGAAACTTACACAAATATCCTAAATAAGTTTTTACTTATCAATTTCTATTCATTAATCATTACCAAATAAGTTTTAACAATGTTATTTTTAAGTCGGATTTGGTATCAGTAAATTAAAAAAAGAAAAAAAAATAGTTTCCGTCTAATAAGAGCAAATTTGCACAACTATTGAACGGTTTGGACATATTTGGGCCAAACTAATAACGACGGGCATATTTATCCTATTTCGCATAGTTTACGGGCATATTGGACCTTTTCCGTAAGAGATTTTTACATTCATATACCATATAGGAAACCTAATTACCCTCAATGTTTAAGGTTTGATATAATTACATTTAGTATACCAAATTACCAATTCTATATCATAGTATATTTTAAGGGTACAATTAATGCAGCGTATATCCCTCCTTAATTCAAGGTACCGTATATCTCACCCCTCCCACGTTTCTCTCTAAAATTATATATATACTTGTTCTGATTCTTTTAAGTTTGCTCGTTAATTCCGTACGTCTATTCTTGTTATATCTAACTTTTATTAATGGTTAAAGGATTAATTCCTGGCACGTACTCCATTCGAGGGCCTATTTTTGCAATAGAAAACAGAAGGCAAAAGTCTCATTAATGGGGAAATTGGTCTGATAGGGGAGACCACGAGCTCTTTCAAGCATAAGCTCGAGATTTGGGATAAAATCATTTAGATCTGCAAAATTTGTTGTTACCAGGCTTTCACTAGCTGGACATTCTTCTTTTGCATTGGAGATTTTTGTACACTATATGTACAAGTTGTCACAAGCTTTAACTTAGCTCCATGTGTTATTACAATATTTATTCTTCTTAAATCATAAAGATTCGTCCAATCTCATAAATAGAATTTTCGACATAATTGCATTTTTTGCAGATGATTTTGTAGAAGTTTTAGTCGTTTTTGATTTGTGAAAACCGAAAACAAAGCATCTACTATTAGAATACAAATAATCTATAATTTATCTACAAAATATTTACAAACTGGGTACATTAAATTTTAATATCCTGATTCTCATTTAATTGTAGCTTAATTGGTATTTTCGACATAATTGCGTTTTTTGGAGAAGATTTTGTAGAAGTTTTAGTCGTTTTGGATTTGTGAAAACAGAAAATAATGAATCTACAATCAGAATACAAATAATCTATAATTCATCTACAAAATATCTACAAACTGGGTATATCCGAATTCACATTCGATTGTAGTTTAATTGGGATTTTTGACATAATTATATTTTTTGCAGAGGATTTGTAGAAGTTTTAGTCATTTTTTATTTGTGAAAATAGAAAACAAAGCATTTACAATTTATCTACAAAATATCTACAAAATGGATACATTGAATTTTTATATCACAATTCCCATTCAATTGTAGCATAATTGAAATTTTTGACATAATTATATTTTTTCAGAAGATTTGTAGAAGTTTTAGTCATTTTTTATTTGTGAAAATAGAAAATAAAGCATCTACAATCAGAATACAAATAATCTACAATTTATCTACAATTTCTGCAATATGTCTTCTTCGTCTTCTTCTTCTTCTTCTTCTTCTTCTTCTTCTTCTTCTTCTTCTTCTTCTTCTTCTTCTTCTTCTTCGAGTTTCAATCTGAAATTCAGTCAAAACCAAGTCTAATCTTCACCAAAACCCCTCAAAATTGAGATATAAACTTCAAACCATATTTCCCATTATTTTCAACAATACTCAATACAAACAAATAATGATGTTTGAAAACCCTAATTCGAATTCAAAGCTTTCAAGCTTTTTAATGGCTGTCAATGGGGGAATTGCTGCTCTCTTTTTATTTGCTTTATATTACTGAAATTTGCGATTGAGAAATAGAGAGAGATCTAGAGAGAATGTCGACGAACTGAGCTTTTGCAGAACTGATTTCTATAATTTGATTCGAATTTGCTGACAATTTTGTCTTTTTTTGATTTGTGGCTTAAGGAAAAATATTGAAGAACAGAGTTTTTGCAGAAAAGAGTCTATGTAATTTGATTTTAAATTGAAGATATAGGATTTGCGTTTCAAATTTGATCTGAAGGTCGCTAAATCAATTAGAATATTCTGTTCCTGATTTGTAGCGCGCCTAATTAGGAAGGAATCAACTCCTAATAATTAGTATTTAATGAATGATATAATAATTGTAGAAAAACTGTGAACATGGCAGGTAAATATAAAACTATGCACATTTTTGGTAATAAGATTTTATATATGGTATAGGAAGGAAAAAGTCTCTTTCCGTAACCACAAAAATATCATGGCCCCACGAAACTTTTAACCCTTAAGCTTTTAAGACTACAAGTTTCAAAAGTCTTTTTTTAAAACTTCGTGCCGAGTGAAACTGTCTCATCTAAATTGAAACGGAGAGAGTAATATAAATTAAAACGGATGGAATACTTATTTTAATTTGAATTAACACGAAATTTAGCAATCTATAAAAACATTAAATCTTAAGATCTTAAACTAAAAATATGTATAATAAACTAAAAATACTTTTCGAATGTTGTAATCTTAAATGTCAATGTTATTAAGGGTAAAAATTAAAACAATAGAATTAAAAATATTGAAATATTACATGCTTTGTAAAACATACTAAAAAGAAAAACTAATTAAAACATATAAATTATAACTTAGGAAGTATACAATAACAGTATAAATAACTTTTATAATATCATTGCATATTAGTTGGTTAGCGCAAGCTATTCAGTATTTTATATGTTAACAAATCAAAGCTAATTTACCTGTTAATTCTTTCTTGTTTGTTTGAACTATTCGCTATCTCAAGTCTGTTTGCTGAACTAATTTCTGAAAATGAGAAATCTTTTGATAGAAATAGCTCTTCACTTAGTAAATATGCAAAATACCACTTAAATCCAAAGAGCCGTTTAAGGGGCAGAGTTTGTCTCGTACATACGTGTTCGACTAAACCCAATAATTTAGATCTAGCTCTATATTTAAACGGTAGACTTGTGCATAAAACATTTCTCATCCATGCATTATTTGGAGAGCAACCCAAGGGGTATGACGTAGATATCCTACCCTACTGCAAGCATTAGTGGCTGATTCTACGATTCAAATCAGTGACCTATTGTTTACACAGATACAACTTTAGCGGTTCTCCAAGGTTTCCCTTCTAAAAGCCAGCTCGGTGCACGAAGCATCCTGTATTCACGCAGGGTCCGAGAAGAGCCGCACTCCTAGGGGCAGTGGCGAAGCCACATGGTCATAAACCGACCACCCTTCGTCGGACAATTGCACTGTATACATAGGTAAAATTTTACGTTTTAGAGGTATATAGCACATATTGAACACCCTTTGTCGAAATATTTTTTTACTTCTTTTAAATTTGAACATCCTTGGAGAAATTCCTAGCTTCGCCACTGCCTAGGGGTGTGATCTAAGCTCAACATTTGTTTAAAAAATTTATTTAATATGTACAAATTACCAAGTCCATTATTATATATCAAGAGAGCTCTCTGTTTAACCAAAAAATGGGATTTTGGCCAAAGCTTATTTTTAGAAGAACCCGGGTTACTGATAATCAAATATAAATAATATGAATAATGTATGTAAATAAAAGTCAAATGGAAAGCAAAGTAAATCAGTATATTCCAGTAGTATCTCGTGTCCTTACAAATGATTAGGTTGCCCCTTTTATAGCTATTTCTAGTTGATACGTTTTGCCTTTGTTATAATAAAGCCATTATAGACAATTAAAGGTATTTAATGCTACGTTACAATGATAATCATTGTTATTCAATACAGATTCTCTAACGTTCTCAGTATTTAATGCCTATTAAATACTGTATCTGTTCCTACTTTTGCTATTAGGTTCATTCTCTTATCTTGACTTTTGAACATAAAGAGGTGCGGGTACTGAGTCTCTTGAATCTCTGCTCATGCCTGTTGTATCTCGTGCCTCTTTAACTATTTTTTGCTGATCGTCATCCTTTGACCAGTCTACGTGTCATGACACGTCATCTTTCATTAAATTCAATATATATGAACTTAATTTTTACCAATACAGATAGTCCCCCCACTTGCCATGTATTCATCAATAGAATATTTGGGAAGTGAATTTTATTAAAGCGGGAATATTTACCGCCATTAGTTCTTCTCTGGAACTGACACTTCATTTGTCACTTCTATTTAATGCCACTACACGTGGCATCTTCTGATTGGTTCTGCGATTTTTTAGCATTTTTCAAGGCTTTTTTACGGCTACACCAATTATGAAACGTCAGTTCTCATCATGACATTTCCATTATTATAGCTTTTACTTGGACGGTTGCTTTTGAGTATAAATATAGTTTTCACTTTTGTCTTTCTCACATAAAGTTCTCAAAATATTCAATTCTTGTTTTCTTCTTCCTCATACTAATATGTCTTCGTCAAACCCTTACCCTAGGAGAGTCTCCATTGTTGATAATCTTCGTCTTGCTCCTGTTAGGAGTAGGATAGGAGGTAGACTTCGTAATCTAAGGTCTTCATCCGCGCGAGGTTCTTCTCTTCCTTCATCAAGTTCTACTCTACCTTCTAGAACTAGATGTGCCCTTTCTCAAAGGTCTTCGTCTAGAGGTAAAGAACCCACTGAGCCCTTTCGTGAACCTACTGTATATGAGATTGTTCCAGTTAAAATATATTTTTATAATGATAGAGAATCTCTCAGAAACCAACTGTCTTCATTAGATCGTGCTGACATCTACCCAACTCAGATTACTGAAGGTCTGATTTCTTTAGTTCGTAGAGATTGCAATTGGAGCCATGACTTCCCTATTATAATTCCCAATGCAAACCAAAGAATTACCTCTTATTTAATTGGATTTTCTTTTGTTATACATATCTTTTCACGTTAGGTTTCAAACTGCTATTGATCCTGTTATCCTCGAATTCTGTCATTTTTTCGATGTCTGCTTAGGGCAAATTAGCCCTATTGTGTGGAGGGTTGTTGCTTGTTTGAGAAATTTAACCAATATGGCTGGTGTGCCTTTTGCTTTATCCCATTTAATTCACCTTTACTCTCCCAGACTCTTTCGCCAAGAAGTTTTTACTATAGTAGCAAGAAGCAAAAGAGTTCTGGTCAATCCAGAAGACGATAAGGACCGTGGCTGGTATGCCAGGTTGGTTGCCGCCCCCACTGTTGGTTTAGTGGGTGATGAAAACGTTCCCTTCCCTGAGAAGTGAAATTTTGCACGTGATTTTCCTTTTTAATAACCTTCACATACCTTTTTCTTAGTTCTGTTGATTGTTATTTTAATTTTCTTCTCTTCTTTTTTTTCCTTCTAGCAACCATGGGAATTGTTGATGAAATTTTCAATTTTTGTGCTGCCCCGATGGAGGGTAGATCTTAAAAAAATCTCTCAACGATTTGGCTGGAAAGTGACGACTCACGCTAAGAGACTTCTTATAACTTTTCTTATCGCTTCTTCCAGAATTTATTTTAATCCTTCTTTTTATCAGGATTTGCCATTCAAGGTATTACTACTGAGGCTGTCGCAGCTTTCTGAATTTCTTTGGAAAGGGCCCAAGAAATAATTTTGGGCTATTCATCCAAAAGGAAAGCTACTATTGATCAAGACTCTAAGGAGGAAGAAGAACAAGATGAGGGTTCTTTGATAAAAAGGCCACGAGCTAGGAGAGGAATTATTTCAGATGATGAAGCTTCTCCCCCTCGTTCTACTCCTCACACCGAGCCTGTTGAAGCCTCGTTGGTAATTCTTGATGATGATACCCTCGCTGCCGCCCATGATTCTGTTGAGCAGCTTTTTACCCGGGGTTTGGTAGTGAAACTTTAAAATCAATTTCTGATGAAGCTCCCCTTGCTTCTTTTCCTTTATCTGCTCCTACAATACCTTCCTTGCCTTTCGAGGCTGTTACCTTTGCTGTTTCTCCCCCAGCTATTTTCACTCCTTCTACTGCTCCCCCCAGTTGTTTTGATTTCTTCTACAGTTCCTCCCACAATTGTTCAACAAATTGAGGTTGGTTCATCAAGTAGAGGTGGGGCCATGAGACATGTTATCATCGAAGTCCCTACCGATGGTAGTCTTTTGCAAAAAATCAGGTGGGACTGATGTGTGGTTGAAACCTCTAATTGGCCAATCGAGAAGGACAAGATTGAGAGCCACAATTCTTTGAATTTGACGAACGACATAATACACTCATCATTAAAGGTATTCTTTTTTAATGATTTGTTATTCTTTTTTGTCAAGCTCTTACCTTACCTTTTCTGTTTTTTTTTAGATCAACCTTATTGGTATAGAAATGATGAAGAGGGTTTCCCACACGGAGCAATTGATGCATGAGTACCAAGTTGAAACAGATAATTAGAGAGAGCAATATGAGAGCCTTCAAATTGACGTGGAAGCGTTATAAAAGAAGAAGAGCACCTTAGAACAGCAGCTGAGAGATTTAACTTCGGAGTTGGCGGTTGAAAGAGCTTCCTCAAATCAAGCTAGTAAAGACAAAAATCTTCTTAAAACTTCCTTTTCCGAGCAACTCTCCAAGGCTAGTGAAGAAATCAGAGAGTTGAAGGCTCTTTTAAGTAAAAAAGAAGCTTATGCTGGTGAACTTGTGCAAACTTTAACTCAGACTCAAGAAGACCTCCGGGAATCTTGTGATAAGGTTCACTTTTTAGAAAGTTCACATGCTTCTCTTCAAATTTTTTACGATTCTGCCTTGGTTACGAATGAGAAACTTAAAAGTGAAGTTTCTGAGTGAGAAAAGGATTACGAGATTCTCACGGATAAAATGGCAATTGAAGTGAGTTGGGAATTTTTAAATTCTCTCCATGATACCCTTGTAGAAGTTAGCCAAGAGAATTTCAACTTGGAGGCTGAGTTGGCTAAAATAAAAGAAACCATCGAAAAGACTCCAAAGCCAAGACTTTTCTTCTCCCGTTGCTGAAACTTCTGAAAATATAGAAGATGATACGGGTACGGTGAGTGCTCCAATTCCTTCAAGTCAAGTTGAGCCTGCTGCTGCTGATGATCCTGCTTCAGTCCCTTCTTCAACTCCTTAGTGACAAGTTCATAATATGTGACTTCCCTTTTTTTTTTCTTTTTGGATGGTATGTGGTTGTAACCCTTGGTCCTTTTTGAGGGTTTGTTGAAAACATTAAGTCCCCCGACCTTTCTTGGGGAATTTTGTATAAACAATTTTTATGACTAAGTTTATACCTAGTCTATACTTTTTAATATTAAAAAGTTTTTCTGTTATTGCTTATTCCTGCCTTTATATTTAAGGACTTACTATATAACTTGTATTTTTATTTTGCAAAAATGCTTTTTATGTCATGAATATTTGAATCAATCATGAATTTTATAAAAGAGGGCCCTTTTATATTTGACACTTAATGAAGAAGACGTCTCAACTTCATAATAGTGTTAATATACGACAAAAGAAATAGGAATACACATGTTTCTTGAAATAACTTTGGCAAGTTTTTATTTGAATTCTGTCAAGCTTTAAATAATATTTTACATATATTTAAATAACTTCTATAACTTTTTCGTGACTGTTTTCCTTACAACAGATTTTCAAAAAATAATATACAACAAGGTTTTTATTTATAACCCATTTCAATACATGTATATTTACTTTAAACTAACTACGATGAGGTTTTTCTTTGGCTTTAGCTCGTGACTTCGCTTTTTCTTTGGCTTTAGCTCGCGACTTTGCTCTGCACCTGACTCATTCAATGAGTAAACTTTTCAGGCTTGAACTTCAATCTTCTTTTGCCTTCTTTATGCACGTGTCTATGTATATTATATAGTCCCCCAAGTATTTGAGATTTGAAGTATAAAGTCTCGAGCACTTGATTACTCCTCTTGTTTGGTCCTTTTCCTGTAAAGGAATAAAACATACAGGACTCGGAGGTACGATTAGAGATGAAGACTGCTTAACCCGTCTCAATTTCTATCAGAATAATTGTAACCCTAGACCAGGAATTTTAATTTATTCCATGTGCATTGCAGGCCATGATTCATCATTTAGCATGAGTTAGCTTTTTGCCTATCATCTAAAATTGTTAGTAAAATTCTAACAATTCAAAAACAAAATTTTAAAATGATGATACCTGCCCGTGGGTACTCCTTAGAAATAGTATCTCTTCAGGTGAACAACATTCCAATGTGAAGGTAATATCTTACCATCAATTGTTTCCAACTTGTATATTCCTTTCCCTGCAATACCATGAATCTTGTAGGGTCCTTCCTAGGTTGGACCTAACTTTCCAGCATTAGCGGCCTTTGTGGATTGAAAAACTTTTTTGAGTACGAAGTCCCAAATCTTGAAGTATCTTAGACATGCTTTTCGATTGTAGTATCGTTCCATAACTTGTTTTTGCGCTGCCATCTTTATTAGTGCAGCTTCCCTTTTTCCTTTAAGTAGATCAAGATTTAGTCGCATTTCCTCTTTGTTGGATTCCTTAGTTGCTTGTGTATATCTCATGATAGGTTCTCATATCTCCACTGGGATCAAATATTCAGCATCGTACACCAGTGAAAATGGTGTTTCACCCGTGCTTGTTTTTGCTGTGGTGCGATATGCCCATAGAACAGTAGGTAGCAGTTCTGGCCAATTGCCTTTGGAGTCTTCCAATCGTTTCTTCAAATTGTTGATAATAATTTTATTTGTTGATTCAGCTTGTCCATTACCCACTGGATGGTAAGGTGTTGAGGTAATCCTTTTGATCTGCCAACTTTGAAAAACTTTTGTGATTTATGCGCCTATAAATTGCGGGCCATTATCACACACGATTACCTTTGGTTCCCCGAATCGGCATATAATATTTTGCCAAATGAAATCTCTGACTTCTTTTTCTCGTACCTGTTTGAATGCTCCTACTTCCACCCATTTAGTAAAGTAATCAGTGAGTACAAATAGGAATTTACCTTGCCTTTTGCTTGTGGTAGTGGACCCACGATGTCCATCCCCCATTTCATAAAAGGCCATGGTGCGATGACCGGATTTAGCAACTCCGCAGGTCTATGCATATTGTTACCATATCTTTGGCACTTATCACATTTAGCCACGAAATTCTCCGCTTCTTTTTCCATTTTAGGCCAATAATAGCCTGCTCTAATCATGGTTCTTACCAGTGACCTTCCTCCTGCGTGATTTCCACAATGCCCCTCGTGTATCTCTCTCATTACATATTCCGTTTGAGAAGGCCCGAGACATCTCACTAATGGACCGTCGAACATTTTTCGATAAAGATTGCCTTGCTTTAAATAGTACCAAGCAGCCTTTTACGAAGCGCGTGAGCTTTTTTCTTGCCTTCAGGTACGGTTCCATATTGCAAAAAAGCAACAATCTCGTTTCTCCAGTCCCAAATTAGGTTATTGAAATTTACCTCATTTTTGTCCTGATCGAGTACCGAATAAAATAAATGTATGACAGAAGCGTTTTCCTCATTTGTTACTTCTGCTGCAGATACAAGATTGGCTAAGGCATCTGCCTCAATATTCTCCTCTCGTAGGACCTGCAAAACCTTTCAGCTTTGGAATTGCCTAACCAAATCTCGTGTCTTTTCCAGGTACTGCTGCATCCTTATTTCCCTGGCTGTATAATTCCCCAGCACCTGGTTGACTACGAGTTGCGAATCACTTTTGATTATCATCTATTCTATGCCAAGTTCACGTGCCAGTTCTAAACCTACAATCACGGCTTCATACTCTGCCTCATTGTTAGTTACATGATGACATTTTATGGCTTGCCGAATGATTTCTCCCATAGGTGGTACCAAAACAATTCCTAAACCTACACCTTTCATATTTGATGAACCGTCAGTAAATAAAGTCCAGGTTCCTAAATTAGATCCGTTGAACACTTGTAGTTCTTTTTCCGCTTCTAGTTGCATCCCTTAACTAAAATCAGTTAAAACCTGTGATTTTATTCCAATACTAGGTTGATATGTGATGTTATATTCACTCAACTCTATGGTCTATTTGGCTAACCTACTCGATAGTTCCTGTTTGTGTAATATATTACGCAAGGGATAAGCAGTTACTACAGAGATAGGGTGATATTGAAAATAATGCCTCAATTTTCTAGATGCCATGATTAATGCAAGTGCAAGTTTTTGTAATTGAGGATATCGTGTCTCTGCATCTAATAGCGATTTTCTAACATAATAAATTGGTGACTGTTTACCTTGATCCTCACGAACCAGAACAACATTTACCGCTACTTCTGAAATAGCTAGAGACAAGTAACCTTTCTCCGTCTTTTGGTTTTGCTAGCAATGGTGGATTTGACAGGTATGTCTTCAAGTGTTTGAGCGCTCATTGACATTCCTCAGACCATTCGAACTGATCTTGCTTTTTGAGAGCTGAAAAGAATTTAAATATTTTTCTGATGACTTAGAACTGAATCTCCCCAAGGCTGCAATTCTTCTCATTAATCTCTGCACCTCTTTCTTACTTGTGAGCATGTCAGAAATTTCTTCAATGGCTTTAATCTGCACAGGATTTACTTCAATACCTTGGTTAGAAACAAGAAAACCCAAAAACTTACCCGATGAGACACCAAATGCACATTTCTCGGGATTTGGCTTCATATTGAACTTTCATAAAATCTGAAATGCATCAGACAAATGTTGTATATGATCCCTCGACTTTTGAGATTTGACAAGCATATCATCTATGTAGACTTCCATAGTTTTTCCTAGGTGTTCCTGAAACATCTTGGTCACCAGCCTTTGATATGTGGCTCCAGCGTTTTGAGATCAAAGGGTATTACTTTATAACAATAAGTCCCATGTCTGTTATAAATGAAGTTTTTTCTTCATCTAGGGGATCCATTTTGATTTGGTTGTACCCTGAATATACATCTAAAAAGCTTAACAATTCATGTCCTGCAATAACATCAATCAGTGGATCTATATGTGGTAATGGAAAGAATCTTTAGGACATGCTTTATTAAGGTCGGTGTAATATACACAAACTAGCCATTTTCCATTCTTTTTCGGTACTACTACAGTGTTGGCTAATCAATTAGGATACTCTACCTCACGGATAGACCAATTTTTAATAATTTTTTAACCTCATCTTGAATCACCTGGTTTTTGAAAGTCCCCTGCTTTCTCTTTTTCTGTTTGACAGGTGGATACGATGGGTCTTCATTTAACTTGTGAGTCATTACTTCCGAGGGTATTCCTGCCATATCAGAATAGGACCAGGCAAAAAAATCTATGTTATTTTTTAAAAATTCAATCAATTTACTTTTCAAGTCGTGTCTTAAGTTGTCCCCAAATAAACTTTGTTTTCAAGCCATTGTGCAAACAACTCTACAGCCTTTAATTCTTCAATTGTTGTTTTGTTATTTTTATTTTCTTCTAGCTCTTGAATAAAATCGAGCCTTGAGTCCACATCTGTTCACCCTCGTTCAGTTGAGGTTTGTGCCGTGATATCCTCAACTGGACTCTGTAATTGCTACTTTTCTTCGTTGTTCGTACTTGAATCTGCTACAATTTTTATGCTTCTGGAAGTTTGTTATCCCCACGAATTTGACGTATTTCCCATAGTGATGGGAATTTCATAACTTGATGTAAGGTAGATGGAACAACATCCATCTCGTGTATCTAGGGTCTTCCGAGAATTATATTGTAAGCCATTTCCATCTCTACTACTGAAACTTCGTTTCTTTTACCACTCCTTCTACGAATGTTGTAAGTGTTACCTCTCCTTTTGTCACAACGCTCGAATTATCGAAGCCAGATAGGGTATGTGCCTTAGGTACCAGTCTATCTCCTGCTTGCATCTCATTTAGTACTCTTAGCAAAATAATATTTATGGAACTACCTAGATCAATCAAAACTCGTTTTACATTAGTATCATGTACAAATAGAGAAATTATCAGTGCATCATTGTGGGGAGTTATCACGCCTTCCGTCTCTGCATCATCAAATGTAATACTTTCTTCCTCCAGAACATGTCGAACCCGCTTCCCATGTGTAACTGTAAATTTAGAAATTTTCTTGGCTGCTGTATATGTCACGCCGTTAATTTCCTCACCTCCACTTATAACATTAACAGTCCTTTTCGGAGAAGTAAGTTTGGGCGGATCCTACCTGTTCTTCATGTGTGCTTGCTTACCCTTTTCGCTGAATAGTTCGGTAAGATACCCTTGCTTTAATAAATGGTCCACCTCACCTTGTAACAATCTACAATCTGCTGTTTTATGACCATGGTCATTGTGAAATTCACACCAGCGATCAGGACTACGCCTATTTGGATTTGATCTCATTTCCTTTGGCCACCGCACCTTATCAGCCATGCTTCTTAGAACGGCTACGAGCTCGGAAGTGCTGATATTAAAATTTTAACCGCTGAATCTTGCCTTCAAGTTTCATCATCGTCTCGCGTCTCTCGCATATTTCGATCGTTCCCAAACCTTGAGGATGAACCCGACTCTCTATTCCTCGATCTATGATCATACCTTGATTTGTCTTGCTTTGATCGTAAATCGTTTCCCGCTGGGCCCATATATGGTACGTATCTATTTTTACCGGACCTTTTTTCGGTTTCCTCTCGAACTTACCTTTTCCTCTTTTTGAGACCGTGGGTTAATATCTTCTTCTATCCTTAGCTTCGTGTTGTATCTGTTGTAAACGTCATTCCAAGTTGTTGCTGGAAATTCACGAAGACTTTCCTTGAGTCGCCTCGTGGCTTCTGAGCTTTTCTCATTCAAATTACTGGTAAAGGCTATAATTGCCCAGTTGTCCGGTACTCATGATAGCGTCATTCTTTCACGCTGGAATCTATCCACGAACCCTCTAAGAAACTCTAAGTCTCTTTGCTTGATTTTGAAAATATCTTCCATTCTTTTCTCGACTTTTTGAGCTCCCGAATGCGCTTTGATGAATGAATCTGCAAGCTCAGCAAAAAACTTTATAGAATTTTCGGGTAAGAGAGAATACCATGTCAATGCTCCTTTAGTGAGTGTTTCACCAAATTTCTTGACCAATACTGATTCGATTTCTTGTATGGTTAAGTCGTTGCCTTTCACACCAGTTGTGAATGCAGTCACGTGGTCTCGTGGATCAGTTATTCCATCGTATTTTGGAATATCGGGCATTTTGAATTTCTTTGAAATTGCGAGGGGAATAACACTTGGCTTCCAAGGTTGTTGTGAATATTTGTCCATGTCTAGTCCTTTGATTACAAGTGGTACTCCAAGTATTTGCTTTATGCGATCGCTTTTTTCTTTGAGCTGCTTCTGCAGGGTTAAAATTAAAATTTTTAAATAAGAATTAACTATGTTACTTGGTTCACCCTCTCGATACTCTTTTGGAGTTCCACCAGTGCCTAAATGCACGAGCCCAGAACGTAGGTTTTCCAATGTATTCTGATTCGGAGTTGGTGTTGGTGGTGCAACTGGCAACTGGCTAGTAAAAGCACGGAGAACATTACTGACTTGTTGAGCAATCACATTTTTTAAGGCATCATCAAGTGCTTGTTCCTTTACAACTCCATCATTTTGAATCGCTTCGACTCCGTTTTGATTTGCAACTCCATTGTTTGTCTCAGAGCCATCTCGAGTTCCTTCTCGTGATTGACGTTGTGAATCATGTGGTGAAGGAGGTGGAGACCTGTCACCTGCATTATTTTCTTTTTGTTGAATACCTTGTTGACTATTGTCGTTGATATTCGACATAGTAGGTTGTTTGATGAGAAAATTGACTTAAGAAAGCAAAACAATTATCAGATTCCCGGTAACGGAACCAATTTATTTAACCAAAAAATGGGATTTTGGCCAAAGCATATTTTTAGAAGAACTAATCAAATAGAAATAATATGAATAATGCATGTAAATAAAAGTCAAATGGAAAGCAAAGTAAATCAGCATATTCCAGTAGTATCTCGTGTCCTTACAAATGATTAGGTTGCCCCTTTTATAGCTATTTCTAGATGATACGTTTTGCCTTTGACATAATAAGGCCGTTATAGACAATTAAAAGTATTTAATGCTAAGTTACAATGATAATCATTGTTATTCAGATTCTCTAACGTTTTCAGTATTTAATGCCTATTAAATACTGTAGCCGTTCCTACTTTTGCTGTTAGGTTCATTCTCTTATCTTGACTTTTGAACATAAAGAGGTGCGGGTACTGAGTCTCTTGAATCTTTGCTCGTGCCAGTTGTATCTCGTGCCTCTTTAACTACTCTTTGCTGATCGTCATCCTTTGACCAGTCTACGTGTCATGACACGTCATCTTTCATTAAATTCAATATATATGAACTTAATTTTTGCCGATACACTCTCAATATAAACGGAGTTTTTATAAATGAAAACACTAAGTAACTAAACCATCCTTCATATCAAACTTCTACTGGTCCGCTTTTCAATTTTCTAACTTCTCCCGAGTCCATTTTACATTATCTGCATGCACGTCGTTGTACATATATAACTGCAGCTTAAACTCTTTTCCTTAAAGAACAAAGTCTTTAATTTGTCAATCTTCCACAAGCTCCTTAATATTCTTGGGAATACAAACATCAGTCCCATTGAAACATTTTGTGGCGATAACCCTATACACGGTTTCAGTGAGATGATAACCATCCCAGAAGTAGTGTTTATCTGCATTGCGGCAGGGCACAAGTTCAGGTATGCAAGCTGATGTCCCATTTGCCCAAGTGACGCAACAGGGACCAATTGGATCCATTAAACCTACAAAAGATAAAATATTTCAATTTTAATCATGTTTGACTAAAATACACACAAATTTCTCGCTAGGATCATGTGATCATTTCACAGATACTCCTCATCAAACTGCAACAAAGTCATAAAATTAATTTTTGTAACCAAATAAAAGAAGTACATCAAGCTAATTAAGTATCCTATACTTCGCATAAAACGAAAATCATCCAAAAAAAAATTCGTCAACCCGGCACCGGAAATTACAACTAAGTTGCCACATAAGATAAAACTAAAATAACCGCTGCATACAATATCATCAACATATAGTAACTTTTAATATCTTATGTCTGCTAATAAACTTCAAATTCAAAAACGGGAAACTATGTATTAAACGGAGGTAAATAATTGAGAGAAATGGGAAAATGATGACAATATATATTGTTGGGAATAAAAAAATAATATCCCGCCTTGGAATAGTACCTACGGCAAATAATAATAATACAAGAGAGTAACAACGATACCAAATATTTTAACGGGATAAAATACAATAACCCAGCGGAGCAATATCATCACTATAGTATTATAACTTAGTAGTATCAAGAGACTACTACAACTTAGAAAGAAATAACACTCTTTATTTTAATCACCTCACTACAATATTACTCATACTCACTATTTATCTCACGGACTACAACCTGTGAACTCTCAGCTTTCTGCTTCTCTCTAGATTTTTGGTCCCTAAACAAGAAGAATTGAGCTCCTATTTATAGGAGGTATTGCCAAAGTTTCAGCCAATGAAAAACTTGATTTATTGCAAGTTGCCAACGTCCAAAACTTGTTATGGTTTCAATTTATTGCAACTTGATTTTTTTTGTTTTAGCCATTATTGCAACAAGTTTCCATTGCAACTTGTTGTTATCTACTTCCTTTTTTGAATTGCTTTTAATTTTGATTGGCTCTACAAATCTCTCCCTTAATTTTGATTTTTCTTCTTCATTTCAAGCCTTGATCTCAATCTCTGAAAATCTTCAAACTTGAGAGGTTTGGTAAAAATATCCGCAATTTGATCATGCGACTTCACATACTTGAGCTCGACTTCCTTCTTGGCAATGCATTCTCTGACGAAGTGATACCTTGTATCAATATGCTTGCTTCGACCATGATATACTTGATTCTTCGCGAGTGCCTGTGTGGATTTATTGTCAATACAAATCTTTGTAGCTTCAATTTGTGGTAAATTGAGCCCCTTCATCAATCTTCTCAGCCAAATAGCATGACATGTACATGATGTTGCTGCTGTATATTCAGCTTCACAAGTCGAGAGAGTAACAATTGATTGTTTCTTTGAACTCCAAGAAATAACAGAATTACCCAAGAAAAATACAAAACCACATGTACTTTTTCTATCATCAATATCTCCTGCATAATCACTATCACAAAATCCTATAAGGTTGAAATCACTAGAAGAAGAATAAAATAACCCAAAGTCAATAGGACCTTTTAGGTAACGAAGAATTCTTCTAGTGACTTTCAAATAAGTGGAGGTAGGAGCTTCCATGAAGTGACTTACTACTCCAAGTGCAAAGAGTATATCTGGCCTGGTACAAGTCAAGTACCTCAAACTTCCCACAAGACTTTTGAAAAATGTGGGATCCACCTTTTCTCCTTCATCAAACTTGGACAATTTTGTCTCACTCTCCATCGGTGTGTTCACGGGGTTGCAATCGAGCATGTTGAACTTCTTCAATATCTCTTTTGTATAGCTTTCTTGAGAGACAAAAATTCCATCCTCCATCTGCTTCACTTCTAGGCCCAGGTAGTATGACATGAGCTCTACGTCTGTCATCTCAAACTCGCGGGACATATCTTTCTTAAAAGCTTCAAACAAACTTGGGTTATTGCCCGTGAAAATAAGATCATCAACATAAAGACAAACAAGTAAGATATATCCATTAGTATGAAGTTTAAGGTAAAGATCATATTCATGGAGACAACGAGTAAAGCCATTGTATTGAAAATATTTGTCGATACAACTATTCCATGCTCGTGGGGCTTGCTTTAATCCATATAAAGCTTTCTTCAACCGCAACACTTTACCTTCATGGTTTTTGACCACGAAGCCCAATGGTTGTTCAACATAGACTTCTTCTTCAAGGTAGCCATTCAAGAAGGCTGACTTGACATCTAGTTGATGGATCTTCCATTTTGTTTGCGCCGCCAAAGAGATCAGCAAATGAATCGTCTCCATGTGGGCAACATGTGCATAGAATTCTTCATAGTGGATTCCTTGACTTTGCTTGTAGGCTTTAGCCACAAGTCGTGCCTTGTATTTCTCCACATCTCCATCAGTATTCTTCTTTATTTTGTATACCCATTATACTCTAATTGCTCGATGACCCTTGGGAAGAGTTGTTAACTCCCAAGTTTTGTTCTTCTCTATTGACTCAATATCCTCGTCCATGGCTTGTCTCCACTTTTTTTTGTAATAGCTTCATCAAAGTTCATTGGTTCACTTTCAGCAAAGAGACTACATAAAAAATCAAAATTAGTAACTTCTTTTGTGTCCTCATAGAGCTGTTGAATACTCCTTGTCCTTTTCGACTGTTCATTTGAACTTTCTTGAGAAGAGGGAGATGTAACATTGGTTGGAGAAGGAGGTGGAGTTGTATCCTGTACAGGTTCCACGGTCCCTGGTTCTTCTTCATCACCAAAATATGGAAGAAAATCATATGAAGTTTTTTCCTGAGCTTCTTAAACCCATGCCAATTCTTCATCAAATACAACATCGCGACTTACCACCACCTTACCACTGCTTGGGTTGTATAACTTGTAGCCTTTTGAACTCGTATCATATCCAACAAACACATGCTTGACACTTCGATCGTCAAGCTTTGCTCTCCCTTGATGTGGCACATGAGCATAGTCTATGCTCCCAAAGATTCTCAAATGTTTGACACTTGGCTTTCTTCCACTCCATGCTTCTTGAGGGGTTTGATCTCTAACATTTCTTGTTGGAGACCTGTTGTTCAAATAAACTGCACAAGAAACAACTTCGGCCCATAATTCCTTGGGCATACTTTTAGCTTTCAACATATATCGAGCCATATTAAGAATCAGTCGATTCTTTCTCTCTGCAACTCTATTTTATTGGGGTGAATAAGATACCTGTAACGAGTCGTTTTTTGGAATTTATGCCTCGATCCCCCCTTAACTGTTTTCCCTAAGTTTATTTTTGCTATTTTGGTTTGCCGGGACATTCGGTATTTGGATTCGGAGTGTTTTGGGACACTTAGTCCCTAAATGAGAGCTTAAGAGTTGAAAAATGATCCATATTCGGAATAGTGTGAAGACGGCCTCGGAATGGAAATCCGATGGTTCCGTTAGCTCCGTTAGGTGATTTCGGGGTTGGGAACATGTTCGGAATGTTATTTGGAGGTCCGTAGCTCATTTAGGCTTGAAATGCCGAAGTTTGAAATTTTGAGGTTTCCGGTCCAATAGTGAATTTTTGATCCGAGGGTCGGATTGAAATTCCAGAAGTTGTTGTAGCTCCGTCATGTCATTTGGTATGTGTGTACAAAATTTCAGGTCATTCGGATGAGGTTTGGTTAGGTTTTTGATCGAAAGCGTATTTTGTTAGAATTTGAAGTTCTTAGGCTTGAATCCTTGATTTAATCGGGTTTCCAGTGTTCTTTGAGGTGTTTTGAGGATTGGTACAAGTTCGAATAAGGTATTAGGTGGTATTGGTGCTTTTGGTTGAAGTCCCGGGGATCCCGGGATGATTTCAGATGCTCAACGGGCAAAATTTGGAGTTAGAAGGAAAAAGTTGCAGCAAGCTTCTGGTATTTTCGCTTCTGCGGTCCTGGAGCTGCAGAAGCGGAGTCGCATAAGCAGATTCTTCACCGCATAAGCGTAGCCGCATAAGCAGCCATTTCTTCGCATAATCGGAATTTGCCCCATCCCAGGAGAACCGCAGAAGCGGTCTCCTTCCCGCGTAAGCGGAACCGCAGATGCGGTTTTTAGTCCGCAAAAGCGGTCCCTGCCCTCATAAGTTGAACCGCAGAAGCGGTTATTCCCACCGCAAAAGCGGGATCGCAGAAGCCGTCCCTGGGCCGCAAAAGCGGAAATCACAGGACTGAAAAAGGGATAATCCGAGGGTTTATTTCAAAGTTAGCAAAATCAATTGAGAGCTTGGGAGGAGGCGATTTTGAGTGGATTTTGAAGAGAAGATCATTGGGTAATGTTGCTTTGATCCCTTATAGTTATATTCCATCATTTCCTAGCTAAATCAACCATTATAATTCAAATTCAAGGTCTAAATTTGAGAAAAATGGGTGAAACTTCTTAGGCTTAATTTTGTGATTTTGAGTGGGCATTTGACCTCAGATTGGGAGATTTTTATATGGCTAGACTTTTGAGAGTACGAGGGTTCTAAAAATGTGAAAATTATTCGATTTCAAGATGTGGGCTGGAGGGGCATTTTGGTCATTTTACCTATTTTCGCGCCCTAGCTTTAATTTCAATAGTGGAATCAGTTGTTTACAATATTATTTACGATTTGTAATTGAATTGAATAGATTTGGTCCATTTGGAGTCAGATACTCGTGGCAAGGGCATCGTTTCCTAGTTGATTTCGCACCTGTTCGAGGTAAGTGGCTTGCCTAACCTTGTGTGGGGGACTTCGGCCCTTAGGATGTGATAATTGGTAATTGAATGCCTTGTACGTGAGGTGACGAGCGCGTACTTGAGCTAATTGTTGAAACTCGGATTTTTACTTAAATACTTGATTTGGATTTTATTTCATATTTGCTTTACTTTACTTGCTATTATAGCCTATGCTAGCATAGAAGAGCATGCTTAATTGATTTAAGTTGCCTATTTGTTTAAATTGTCTTAACTGTGATTACGTGGAGCATGTTAGGCTAGTATTATTTGTTGCCTTGTATTGTTGCACTTCAATTTCTGAATATTTCTCTGATGTTGGTTGCGCATTTACATTGGGACTACGGATGCGGGATTCCGGGAGCTCCCCCTTGTTTGTTTTCTTTGAGACTACGGGTTTGATTCCCGGGAGATCCCCCTGCATTTTACTTTGGGACTACGGGTTTGATTCCCGAGAGATCCCCCTGCATTTTACTTTGGGACTACGGGTTTGATTCGCGGGACATCCCCCTGCACTTTTATTTTGGGACTACGGGACGGTATCCAGGGAGATCCCCCTGCACTTTTATTTTGGGACTACGGGACCGTATCCCGGGAGATCCCCCTGCACACTGATGATTGGATTACGGGATGGTATCCCGGAATATCCTTTGATATTGATATGAGATTTGGACTACGGGACGGTATCCCGGGAGTTCCATTGGACAGTTGAGAAAAGGGCTACAGGACGGTATCCTGGAAGACCCTCATCGGTATTATTGTAATTTAGCTGTATTTACTCGGTGTTTCTATTTTGTCTTGCAGTATTATATTTCATTTAACAGTTTTATCGCACCTCTGTGTTCATTAGTTTTCATCAGACTTCGATACTGTTAATATTTTGCTATTTTATTGTTTCTGTCTCAGTAGGGCCCTGACCTTTCCTCGGGACTACCCAATCGAGGTTAGGCTTGGCACTTACTGAGTACCGTTGTAGTGTACTCACGCCTCTTATGCACATGTTTTTCATGTGCAGATCCAGGTACCTCTACGCATGCGCATTATTAGTAGCTGCAGAGAGCATTTCCGAGACTTGAGGTATATCTGCCGCGTCCGCAGACCGGAGAGTCTCCCTCTCACTCTACCCTTTAGTTAGCTAGATGTTATTCTGTTCTTCCTTGTTATAGACTTTCCGGATGATTAGAGCAATGTTATGTATTATTCTTAGCCTGTGTTGCCCGTGGGTTTCCGGGTCTTTGGGATGGTTTTAGAATTTAAAGTATTAAAGTGTATGTGCCAGGCGACAACTCTATACATTACTCATGTTATTTAGCTTTTGAATATAAATACCGCAAATGTTGTTACTTCTGCAATGTGTTCGGCTTACCTGATCGAGAAGGCTAGGTGCCGTCATGACGTGTTCACAATTGGTGAACTAGGGTCGTGACAAGTTGGTATCAGAGCTCTAGGTTCATAGGAGTCAC
>MU739612.1:6033-33453 GCA_026770625.1 Nicotiana glauca
TTTTTTTTTAACATTAAAAATATATTTTATGTTAAAAAAATTATTAATAAGGTTCCACGCTTAACTCGACTCTATACTTGTAGACTCAACGTTAGTGGCGGAGCCACGTGCACCCAAGGGGTGTCAACCGACATCCCTTTTTCGGAAAATTACACTGTTTAGCTCGGTAATTTTAAAAAAATATGTATATATACTATATAATGATACCCCTTGACTTCTTGGTGAGTTTATTTTTTTATATTTTGATTCCCTTAATGAAAATCATGGCTCCGCCACTGCTCAAGGTGCGGATCTAGTGCTCGAATTATAGTACATGCAAACATGGTTTCTCCGTAGAATGACCTAATATTATCTGATGACTCTCATGCTCCAAAAAATCTAAATAGTCTCTTTGATTGAATGCTCAGTTCCAATGCAATATTTATTTTTTCTTTAGTGGTACACTCATATTATAAATAAATATATAAGTGAATTAGATGAGTTAAACTATGACCTACTCCTTCACCCAAGGGCGGATGTAAAGAATGGAATAAGGGTTCTCGGAAACCCAGTAACTCTTGCGTAAATTCTGTATCTATATTAAAAAATTCACTAAATATTTGTAAATATCTAACTGTGAACCCATTTATTATTGCATATTAATTTGAAATTACGGTAAGAACCCATAAATCTCAAATCTTGAATCCGCCTCTGCCTTCACCTACTATGATTCAAGTAACTTTTGGGTGATTGGCAAATGATTATTGATTCCTTTTAAAAAATAAAATAAATAAAAGGTATTACATGGCAGAAGGGAAAGGGGAGGAAAATGTGGACAATGAAAGCCCAATCCGGACGGGAAAGACTGCTCGTAACCACTAAACTATACCTTTTGGTGGCAATAATTTACACAGTCTATTTTAGCTTGTCCAAATTTGCCTTAATCTGCCTAATTGATCCACTTAGGCTTAATTATGTGTTAACATGAGAGACTTTATTTGGTAAGGTCCTATCGAAATATCGTTCTTCTTTTTTACCTCTCATAAATGCATTCTGTAATGGATATACATGTATTTGTAATCACAAATTTTTTTTTCTTTTGTGGGTACAAAATCGAAACTATTTATTCTCTTCATTTATTTAAGTTTATCGTGCTTTAGGTTTTTCATTGTTTAGGATTAGGATTCTTTAAAGCTTGTTTGGATGATTGTTACGTATCATTTCATAATGTATCATATCGTAATGTATTGTATTGTACTGTATTGTTTGATAAATACAATATTTGGATTGATTGTGTGTTTGCCATCGTTTCATAATATCATGCACTAGCAATATTATTTGACTCAAAAGTTGTTTAACATTTTTTAAGCAAATCAATCAATAAAGATGAAGGGGTAAATCCTAGTTAAAGATAATTAACTCTAGATCCGAGATGATTAGGAGAAATAGAAAATCATTGTCAAATATAAATGTTGACAGCGATTATTATCACATTTAATAGCATAAATAAAGATGCATTTAGTAGCATTAAGTGGCAATAAAATATAAATAAAGGAAATGTTTTACTCGATCTTGAGCGAGGCGGATCCTCTTTCACTTGATAGAGATAAAGATGAATGATAGATAAATACACAAATCTTAGAGTTCTTTTTGGATCTCATGAAGTTTTTGGATCACAGATCCTCTTTTTTCTTTTAAGAGATGTGTTTACATATTTTCTAGAGAGGGGGAGATGGAGAGTCTCCGAGCCCCCCTTTTGGGAAGTCCTCCCCTCCTATTTATAAGGGGGATATCCATAGAAAATCCTAAAAAAGGTACAATTTAGAGGGAATATTCCTTTTGAGTATTCCAAAGCAAACTAGGTGTTTGATAACGGTTCGACCTTGGCCTTCATGACCACGACCTTAGTTATTGATGAAGGTCCGACCTTGGCCTGCCTGACCGCGACCTTGGTTATTGATGACGGTCCGACCTTGGCCTGCCTGACCATAATCTTATGTCTCCGCGTGCCGAATTTCTCAGATCTAGTTTTGGCCCATACAGTTAGTCCCTCCGCTTATTTAGGTTGTCTCTTGTTGAGCTCGGTGAGCGGACTTCCTTAATCGTAATTTGAGAAATTCGGATGTTGATTCGGGCGAGGCCGAAAGTAAATTCGGTTGAGACCGAATATTATTTCGGTCGAGGCCGAAAGTTGATGAGGCCGAATATTGTTTCGGTCGAGTCCGAAGGTTGATTCGGTCGAGGCCAAATATTATTTCGGTTGAGGTTGAATTCTTTTTGGTGATGGCCCTTGGCCATAAGGGTCGGCCCCCTCTTTTTTGGCGACGACCCTTGGCCGTTGGGGCGATTCGGACGAGGCCGAATGTTGTTTCGGACGAGGCCTAATGTTGTTTCGGACGAGGCCGAATGTTTTTTTTCAGACGAGACCGAATATTATTTCGGTTGAGGATGTATATTTTTTCGATCGAGGCCGAATATTATTTCGGTCGAGGCCGAATGTTTTTTTTGGACGAGGTCGAATATTATTTCGGTTGAGGATGTATATTATTTCGATCGAGGCTGAATGTTATTTCGGTCGAGGCCGAATATTATTTCGGTCGAGGCCGAAATTTTTTTTTTTGGAGAAGGCCCTTGGCCGTAAGGGTGTTATTTCAAACTTGTCGAAATGTTAACCCGTCGTTGTTCGATCAAGGTCGAACTTATAAAACTTTGGTGGCGAAGGCACTTAGCCTTTAACTCAGTTCGAGCGAGGTCGAACTTTGTTACACTTTGATGGCGAAGGCACTTAGCCTGAGTCCCATTTCGAAAGAGGTCAAACTTATCAAACTTTGGAGGCGATGGCACTTAGCCTTTAACTCATTTCGAGAAAGGTCGAACTTTGTTATACTTTGATCGCGAAGGCACTTAGCCTGAGTCCCAGTTCGAACGAGGTCGAACTTATCAAACTTTGGTGGCGAAGGCACTTAGACTTTAACTCTGTTCAAGCGAGGTCGAACTTTGTTACACCTTGATGGCGAAGGCACTTAGCCTGAGTCCCGGTTCTGTTCGAGAGAGGTCGAACTTTGTTACACTTTGATGGCGAAGGCACTTAGCCTGAGTCCCGGTTCGAACAAGGTCGAACTTATTAAACTTTGGAGGCGAAGGCACTTAGCCTTTAACTCAGTTCGTGCGAGGTCGAACTTTGTTACACTTTGATGGCGAAGGCACTTAGTCTGTAACTCAGTTCAAGTGAGGTCAAACTTTGTTAAACTTTTATGGAAAAGACACTTAGCCTGAGTCCCAGTTCTAACGAGATCGAACTTATCAAGCTTTGGAGGCGAAGGCACTTAGCCTGAGTCCCAGTTCGAGCGAGGTCGAACTGTCAAATTTTGATGGAGAAGGCACTTAGCCTGAGTCCCAGTTCGAGCGAGGTCGAACTGTCAAATTTTTATGGAGAAGGCACTTAGCCTGAGTCCCAGTTCGAGCGAGGTCGAACTGTCAAATTTTGATGGCGAAGGCACTTAACATAAGTCCCAGTTCGAACGAGGTCGAACTGTCAAATTTTGATGGCAAAGGCACTTAGCCTGAGTCCCAGTTCGAGTGAGGTTGAACAGTCAAAACGTTGATGGCGAAGGAACTTAGCCTGAGTCCTAGTTCAATCGAGGTCGAATTGTGAAATTTTGATGGCGAAGGCATTTAGCCTTAGTCACAGTTCGAGCGAGGTCGAACTGTCAAATTCTGATGGCGAAGGCACTTAGCCTAAGTCCCAGTTCGAGCGAGGTCGAACTGTGAAACTTTGATGGCGAAGGCACTTAGCCTGATTCCCAGTTCGAGCGAGGTCGAACTGTGAAATTTTGATGGCGAAGGCACTTAGCCTGAGTCCCAGTTCTAGCGAGGTCGAACTGTGAAATTTTGATTGTGAAGGCACTTAGCCTGAGTCCCAGTTCGAGCGAGGTCGAACTGTCCAACTTTGATGGCGAAGGCACTTAGCCTGAGTCCCAGTTCGAGCGAGGTCGAACCTGTCGATCTTTGATGGAGAAGGCACTTAGCCTAAGTCCAAGTTCGAGCGAGGTCGAACTATCAAAATTTGATGGCAAAGGCACTTAGCCTGAGTCCCAGTTCGAGCGAGGTCGAACTGTCAATATTTGATGGCGAAGGCACTTAGCCTGAGTCCCAGTTCGAGCAAGGTCGAACTATCAAATTTTGATGGCGAAAGAACTTAGCTTGAGTCCTAGTTGGAGCGAGTTCGAAACTGTCGATCTTTGATGGCGAAGGACTTAACCTTAGTCCCAGTTCGAACGAGGTTGAACCGGTCGATTTTTGACGGCGAAGGCCTTAGCCTTAGTCCCAGTTCGAACGAGGTTGAACTGTCAAACTTTGATGGCGAAGGCACTTAGCCTGAGTCCCAGTTCGAGCGAGGTCGAACAGTTAAATTTTAACGGCGAAGGCACTTAGCCTGAGTCCCAGTTCGAGCGAGGTCGCACTATCAAATTTTTATGGCAAAGGCACTTAGCCTGAGTCCCAGTTCGAGCGAGGTCGAACTGTCAAATTTTGATGGCGAAGGCACTTAGACTAAGTCTCAGTTCGAGGAAGGTTGAACTGTCAAATTTTGATGGCGAAGGCACTTAGCCTGAGTCGAACTGTCAAACTTTAATGGCGAAGGCACTTAGCCTGAGTCCCAGTTCGAGCGAGGTCGAACTGTGAAATTTTGATGGCGAAGGCACTTAGCCTAAGTCCTAGTTCGAGCGAGGTTGAACTGTCAAATTTTGATGGCAAAGGCACTTAGCCTGATTCCCAGTTCGAGCGAGGTTGAACTATCAAACTTTGATGGCAAAGGCACTTAGCCTGAGCCCCAGTTCGAGCGAGGTCGAACCTGCCGATCTTTGATGGCGAAGGCCTTAGCCTTGGTCCCAGTTTGAATGAGGTCGAACCGGTCAATCTTTGATGGCGAAGGCCTTAGCCTTAGTCCTAGTTTGAACGAGGTCGAACTGTCAAACTTAGATGGCGAAGGAACTTAGCCTGAGTCCTAGTTCGAGCGAGGTCAAACTGTCAAACTTTGATGGCGAAGGCACTTAGCCTGATTCCCAGTTCGAGCGAGGTCGAACTGTCAAATTTTGATGGCGAAGGCACTTAGCCTGAGTCCCAGTTCGAGCGAGGTCGAACTGTGAAATTTTGATGGTGAAGGCACTTAGCCTGAGTCCCAGTTCGAGCGAGGTCGAACTGTCAAACTTTGATGGCGAAGGCACTTAGCCTGAGTCCCAGTTCGAGCGAGGTCGAACCTGTCGATCTTTGATGGAGAAGGCACTTAGACTGAGTCCCAGTTCGAGCGAGGTCAAACTGTCAATATTAGATGGCGAAGGCACTTAGCCTGAGTCCCAGTTTGAGCAAGGTCGAACTGTCAAATTTTGATGGCGAAGGACCTTAGCCTGAGTCCCAGTTCGAGCGAGGTGGAATTGTGAAACTTTGATGGCGAAGGCACTTATCCTGGGTCCCAGTTCAAGCGAGGTGGAACCTATCGATCTTTGGTGGAAAAGGCCTTAGCCTTAGTCCCAGTTCGAACGAGGTCGAACCGGTCGATCTTTGATGGCGAAGGCCTTAGCCTGAGTCCCAGTTCGAGCAAGGTCGAACTGTCAAATTTTGATGGCGAAGGAACTTAGCCTGAGTCCTAGTTCGAGCGAGGTCGAACTGTCAAATTTTGATGGCGAAGGCACTTAGCCTGAGTCCCTATTCGAGCGAGGTCTTACTGTCAAATTTTGATGGCGAAGGCACTTAGACTGTAACTCGGTTTGCTTAATTTTGCTTGCATTGGAGAATATGATGTATTTCCTGGCGGAGTCCCAATTTGCTTAATTTTTCTTGCATTGGAGAATATGATGTATTTCCTGGGGGAGTCCCAGTTTGCTTAATTTTGCTTGTATTGGAGAATATGACGTATTTCCTGTTCGTGTATCTGGGAGAATGTTCCTGCTTCTATTCCATTTAGAAAAATAGCCAGTTAAACCAAATAAAATCATTCGTTACCTCGATTTGATCAGTCGATGAGTGGAGAGTAGTGTTACATTGATCTATACGAGTATGCCCCTCACATGGAAAGAAAGGAGCAATCATTTGGCTAACTGCTATTTCAGCTAGAAAAGCATCAATGGCCGAAAGGAAGCGGTGACGCTGAAGTAGAGTCAATCAGCACCCAAATTCATCACCTCGTGATTGTTGTCTTTTTAATGATGATGAAGTTGAAAATGCAGTCTGCGTCCGTGAACTTCCAATCCAATCTTGGGTGAAAAGCAAGTTTATTGTAGTGGAGATTGGACTCCGGATCAACAACACCAAAATTAGGCTGAAATAGGACAAAATCTAGTGACATCCACTTCAGACAAAACATGCATGATTTTACGAGGTGCTCAAATACTTGAAATGATTTTCAATTCATTGTTTATGGAAAATCCTAAAAGGTAATGAGAAAAGATTGGCAAAGCTAAGGACACCGGTGTTGTGTTGTTTATCTTACTGTTACGATTTAATTACTCTGTACCATGTTTAGCTCATTATGCTTTCACATGGTTGGTGCTTGAAAGTTTTCACCTAATTCTTTCTGTTTAATCATTTCTTTTGGTCCTATTTCTAAGGGTTGGGCTTGTACCATGAAACAAAGCAAATAGATTATGGAAACGGAGCCGCGGACAAGTTTTTCCCAGAACGTCATAACGTCCACTTAATCACACATTGATGTAAAGCTCTGTCTCATCAATATGCTCAAATGTTGGTATTAACAAATGCTTTAAGGACTGTTGGGTTTGCATCGTAAAGCTTCACTATACTGGAATTAAATTTTAGATCTAGAATAAACTAAAATTTTAACTAGAAAATTCCCACAGACGGCGCCAAATTGTATGACTCAAAAATTGTTTAACACTTTTTAAGCAAATCAATCAATAAAGATGAAGGGGTAGATCCTAGTTAAAGATAATTAACTCTAGATCCGAGATGATTAGGAGAAATAAAAAATCATAGTCAAATATAAATATTGACAGCGATTATTATCAGATTTAATAGCATAAATAAAGATGCATTAAGTATCATTAAGTGGCAATAAAATGCAAATAAAGAAAATGATTCACCCGATCTTGAGCGAGGCAGATCCTCTTTCACTTGATAGAGATAATGATGAATGATAGATAAATACACAAATCTTAGGGTTCTTTTTGGATCTCATGAAGTTTTTGGATCACATCTCCTCTTTTTTCTTTTAAGAGATGTGTTTACATATTTTCTAGAGAGGGGGAGAGGGAGAGTCCCCGAGCCCCCCTTTTGGAAAGTCCTCCCCTCCTATTTATAAGGGGGATATCCATAGAAAATCCTAAAATAAAGGTACAATTTAGAGGGAATATGCGATAGAATATTCCTTTTGAGTATTCCAAAGCAAACTAGTTTTTTGATGACGGTCCGACCTTGGCCTGCCTGACCACGACCTTAGTTATTGATGAAGGTCCGACCTTGGCCTGCCTGACCACGACCTTAGTTATTGATGACGGTCTGACCTTGGCCTGCCTAATCACGACCTTATGTCTCCGCGTGCCGAATTTCTCAGATCTAGTTTTGACCCATACAAGTATGAAGAATAAATTTGCGATATTATAAAGAAAAATTATGATATAAGGTAAAATTACTATATAAAAAGATAGGGTAAATAATAAAATAAAATAATTTAATGATAATAAAGGGTGAGATTGAGAGAAAAAGACAAGGTAACAACGCGACCACACCAAATCGGTCGTTACATAAAGTGGCACATTTCATCGTTATGTAACGACGGTTTTAATGATACGATACAATAAAATTTAAGTAACAATCAAAACAAACATTGTATTTAAAGTAACAATACGATACGATACAATGAGTAACAACCATCCATACAAGCTTTTAGTGTCGTAGGGCTTTTACTAATTAGATTTATTATTCTTTAGGTTTTGTTTAGGATTCTTTACTCCTTTAGGTTTAAGATTCTTTTTATTACAAATGTTATTTCTGCTTAAAGATTCTTTAGGTTGGAGGTTTTCATTTTTTTTTTTAGAATTCACTTTAGGGGTTTTAGAATATGAATATGACAGTTTAATTTGGTGCATCTAATCATAGTAATGTTATTAACCACTCTAATTTATTCTATAATTTTCAAGTTGGTGTATATGTTTACACATCAGTGCAATAAGCATTCTTCTATTAATTTTTTGGTTGTGTTCCCTTGTTTCAGGATTAAACAACCGTTGACGCATGGGATATCAGTACCTATTTCTTGAGGTAATTTATTTTTCTCGACCTATGTATTCTTTCTCAAAGATTAATTTCATGTTTAAAGTTTTGTATGAGAAAGATGAGTTCAATGTATTGTAAAGTTTTGTATGTGAAAGGTATTACAACAATTGTTCTCCTAGTCAAATTTTATTTTAAAAAGGATTCTGGCTTGACAAAAATTTGAACCAGCTTCTGGAGACACTGGTCGTCCCAGGTTGAGATAAAATTATAAAACAACATCAAAGATCATCTGATATTTATGATTTGAAGTCATTCTCTTGAAATAAATTAAATGTTCCGTTAAATAATAATAAATGAGTAAATAATTTGAGTTGAGGCTATGAGGATTTTTGTGGAGCAATATTTTTTCTGTTATTGAGTAAAATCAACGTTCATCATTGTTAGTATATTTATACAATTTCCTTTAATTTTTAATTATAACTCAAGATACAATTTTTGAATAATATTTATGTGATTTTTAATTTTCTTAATCATCAAAACGGGATATACGCGCAAAGAACGTACTCTAAAACTCGTTTCAGCATAGTTGTAATTTATGGTGCCAAGTTGATGAATTTCCTGTGATTTTCATTTCATGCAAAATAAATAAAGAGATATTTAATTTATTTTTCGTTACAAAATTTAGCTTTTATAAATTATAACTTCTCTGGAAAGATCCTTAATTTCGATGTCCATTGGTGAAATTATATCCACCGAATAGACAACTTGCCACCCCTCTTTTTTTTTTTTTCCTTGCTTTGTAGGACTGACCGAATTAAAATTATAAATGCCACTTATCGAAATCTTGGCAATTAAGTTAGGTATGTACGTACGCTTACGCAATAACAATAACTTAGTAAAATTTTATTAGTGAGGTCCGGAAAGAATAGAATGTACGCATACGTTATCCATATCCCAAAGAAATTAAAAGACTATTTTCGGGAGACCCTAGCTCAGAGGATAGACGGGTTCAATATTCAATTACCCTACTTCTGCTTATTATAGAGGATAGATGTGACCATCTAACAAATTTTCGATATGCATTATTACCTCATAATTAGTTATGGGGAATCAGCTGGCTAAATAGTTCCTTGATGTCTTTTGATTTCTTTGGTTTATTCGTCATTTACTCCCGGCCTGAAAATGACAGAATAACCATACATATTTTGCTTTGACTGTCGCGGTAAAAATCACATGCAATCACTGGTGGATGCAGCTCTTAGTTTATGGATTCAAAATATTAAAAGTAAATAATTTCAATATTAAAAAAAAATTTAACGGTCAATTTCATTAAATTTAAATTTTGATTTTGCCTCTGCAATATATGAAAAAAACCAACCTGATATAAATGGATAACTTGCATCACAATAGTAGGGGTGTTTAAACCGGACCGGAAAACCGCACCAAATCGAAAAATCAAACCAAACCGATTAAAAAATCCGACTACATTTGGTTTGACTTGGTTTGGTATTGAGTAAAAAAATCCGAACCAAACCGTCATATAAATATATAAATTTTATTTATATTTTTAAGACTTTATAGTGAATTTTCTTTAGAAAATGTAGAAATATTTGGGATCCTCTCATGTATTAACCTTGAAAGCGTAAGTTAACGAAAAATTATTGTTAGTCGACTAAGAAAATAACTATCACGTGTTAATAAAAAAATTCTCCCATTAGAATATATTAATAGATCATATATTTGTCAATTTTTTCCATATTTACTAGACATATATTCACTTATCAAAGACTTATCTATAATTTTAACAAAGTAAGATTGAAATAATATTTATGCAACAAAAAACCCGTAAAACCAGATAAAACCGAACCAATCCAAACTGATATAGTTGGTAAAAATTGAACCAACCCGATCCACGTACACCCCTACTCAATAGCACTTGGAGGTTCCATTATAATTCGATCTTTTCCTTCCATTTTCCTTTACTACTAACTCTCCTATAACCACATAGGCGAAGAATTAGTAGAGAATAGAAAGAAGTAGAGAGAAAATGAAAAGAAAGAATGTCAAGTAATATCAGTTGAGACAATTGAGGAGATAAAGACGATAGCACACGATGGGAAAGCTAAGTGTGAACTGTCAAAGTTTGTGGTGTTATTGATAAACTAACAGGTACGTTGTCAACATCGTTTATGTGTAATATCTAATGGACTCATTTACTCTGAATAGATCTCAACAGTGTATGGATATTGAGTAGGCCTAGCTGCCTTCTAGGCTCTAACTAGGCCTTGTAATTTGCAATCCTTCCTTATCCTCTCACTCCCTCCATTATTGGCTTTAAATTTTAACCCAATTCCACCAAACGTCCAAGTGGCTCCAATGCCTACTAATTTGACGGCAAAATTCTAACAAGATTCATCTTTAAGAAGATGATCGAGTAATCAAGCCGTCACAACTCAAACCATAATACAACGAGTTCGAATCATTGTGATTTTATGATCATTAATATACAATTTCATAAAATCCTTCGGTTTGAACGCTATATGAAAAACATAATCCAAATGACGGGCTGTTCCTAGAATATAAAAGAGGGGGAAGTGCACGGTTATCTACTGCTTTAATAAATTTTAACTGTCCGGACGAAAATACCCTTATGCTCATGTTTTTTAACTTTTGAAATTAAATTCAGGACTACATATCCTTAACTTTTGAACTTGTAACTCTAAATTCAGGACTTCAGGACTACATGTCCTTAACTTTTGAACTTCGAACTCTACGTTCAGGACTTCAGGACTACATGTCCTTAACTTTTGAACTTAACTTCAGGACTTCAGGACTACATGTCCTTAACTTTTGAACTTGTAACTATAAGTTCAGAACCAAGAGTCCTTAACTTTTGAGCTTGTTAGTCTAAGTTCAGGACCTATTGTCCTTAACTTTTGGGCTTCTTAGTCTAAGTTCAGGACCTATTGTCCTTAACTTTTGAATTTGTAATTGTAAGTTTATAATCTATTGTCCTTAACTTTTGAGCTTGTTAGTCTAAGTTCAAAACCAAGTGTCCTTAACTTTTGAACTTGTAATTCTAAGTTCAGGACCAAGTGTCCTTAATTGTTGAACTTGGAACTCGAAGTTCAGGACCAAGTGTCCTTAACTTTTGAACTTCTAACTCTAAGTTCAGGACCAAGTACCTACCATAACCATGACTCTTTATGTCTTATGCTATGCATTTTATGTAACCTGATAATACCTCGAATTGCACTGACTGTATTTGCCTCGCCAAAAACATCAAGATTACAATTATCAAAATCCTTATTAACAGCAAAAGGTAAAATATGTGGCCACTTTCAGAACTCAATAAAAATGCTTCTAGAATCATTTAGGTGAAATTTAAAGAAAAATAAATGATATAAGTAGGAACTGAAATACATGAATAGTTTCAACAAGAGAAGAAATGTTGTTAATAAAGAGCATCCAAGGTTTTTAACAATTTGAAGTTTGGACATTGACGAGTAGCAGATTCAAAATATCTTTTTAGATCAAATTAGTTTCAGTATTTGCAGAAAACTGGGTAGAGACTTTTATGTCAAACCCAGACTTGATAGAGGGTTTGGGAAGGAAAAGAGATAGAAGAAACACAGTCTTTTCATATTAATTTTATTAATTTTAATAGACTAGTGAATGCTATTGCTAAGCATTTAAAAAATACTGGATAAAAAGTAAATACCATCTTAAATAATGGCTACCCCACACCATTTCTACTATAAAAGATCATAACATATCGGACCTTTTTTTTCATTTGTTAATTGCGAGAAAAAATAGCAACAAAAGAAAAAAAACAGACACACACACGAGTAGATGCGATTCTCTTTAAGTTAAAAAAACTCTCTATCGAATAGCATGCTCTACTTATAGGCTTTAAAAGCTTATGATTGAATGATCCAAGACCAACTACAATTGTGAAGAATGCAGTAGGCCGATGACTTCTTTACATTGTATGGTCATATTCTTCTATTTGATCTCTAGTCTAGTTTCAATAAAAAGATGGGCTATTAAGTCAAGCTCAAACTTATACAGACTTAACTGGAGGTGCGTGCTCAATTGGGGAGCAGCCAATAAAAGGTCTTTTGGATTCAAAAGCAAGGGCACGGCTGGATGTCTAAGAAGCACTCACAAATCTTGTTTAGGAGAAAGTTACCTCTCTTTCTGATGTTAAAGCAAGTGGAAATTGGATGTATGCTGCAAAGCTAGATGGTGAAGGAGATGCAATCTATGACGCTGCTCTTGCTCTTTCTGAGGTTATCCCTTCAACATAGGTCATCGAAAGGATCTCGGAGACCCACCAAAGTATGAAAGACATGATCTTTCAGAAAATGTATTCCTATGGCGGAGAACTGTTGTTCAATGGAGCGCCGGAGTACAGAGGTTGTTCCCATCTTTCTTAGTTTAGGGAAGAAATTTACTTAAGGAACGCAACGCTAACCCTAAAAATAGAATATTACCTCAGCTAAAAGGTTGTTTACTCAAATATTTCTTATCAAAGCGAGGGATTCGTTTCAGGTGAAATCAAATCAGAAGCAATTGTAGGAAGATTTCGGTTTTTCTCATTCCTTTTCTTCGATAATAATAGGGATTTGAAATAATACAAATTCCTCTTCATTCTGTTGTGCTCATCAAAAGCAGAGAGGCGCTAATGAGCAAGAAAATGGATGCGCTAAGGCGCAACTTTGCGTAGCTGCTACGCCCTCGGACCAGCTGCTTGTAAGGCCCCGTAAAATCTTGTGCTCAAAACCTAGTAGCTCGTAGTGTCAAGGTCCGAATATGTGTTAGGAATGTGTATATGTGTTCAGACCCTTTTTACTGATTTTGCACTTAAAATTCAAAAGAATCGATTTTCCAAAAAATTGTCATTCTGCGGTCCAGAATGCGGTCGCAGATCAGCTATGCAGACCGCATTTCTACCACAGAGTGAAGCAGAAGAATTGTCAAAATTAATGTTGAAAATGTGGTCCATTATGCGATCGCGTAATCAATATGCGGACCGCATAATCATCGCATAAATTCCTCAAGGATTTGTGGAGGTCAATTCTGCGGTGCAAAATACGACCGCATAACAAGAATGCGGACAGCATTCCTGTCACAGACCCAGGCAGACCTTTAGAGTCTTAGGGGCATTTCTGCTGTCCAATATTCGGACCATCTTTAGATTCTGCGATCGCAGAATGTGACCGCAGATTTGCTCGGGCTTTTATATTTTTAAATTTTAAAACCCGACCCCTTTTCAATAAAACACCTCAAACCCCTCATTTTAACAATCTTGCTGAACAAATTAAGAGAGAGGAAGAGAGGGTCTTGAGAGAGAAAGTCATCTTCTCAAGAATTTGGTTCTTCAAAACCATCCGGCCCGGGAAATTTCAAGCTTATCTTCATACCCCCTTTCCTTACAGGTAAAATCCCTAACTTCTCCTATTGAATTTCTAGTTTAAACTAAGAGGGGGAGTCTCATGCATTAGTCCTTAAAACAATGGTTGAAATCATGCATGCATGTCTATTAAAAACCTAAAATCTAGTAGGAGGAATTGGGTAGGAGTAAAGGAGTATTCAAAGAGGGGTTGATAACCTAAATGAGTTTAAGTAGCAATTGTGAACTTCAATTCTAAGTTATGTGCATTAATTTGTGCACTATATTGACGTTGCTAGATTTTTGGTGAATTGGAAGTAGGAATTAGAAAGGAATCCAACTTCAGGTATGTATGGCTAATCTTAACCTTTGTAAAATTACCTTGTTTGGTGTCCGAATACTTGGCATGTGATATCTCCATGAATTAGTTGTGAAGGTAAACCCTTGTGAGCATGATGTGTTTACTTGTGTGAACTATTTGTGAATTCATGTAAATATTGTGCCTTATGCGTTGTTGGTTAAGACATTCGGTATGATTGTGCAAGTAAGTGGCAATAAACTATGTTGTGATTGTGAATATGTTATGTGGAAAGGACTGTGGAAAACTAATGTTGTGATCTAAATGGTATAACGGGCTGTTGAAAAAGATGGAAATGGTATGGATAGTCACCTAAACCTTTGTGAGTTGTGTGCTGTTGTTATTGGGAATTGTGATTGTTGTTCTTAAAACTTGTTGTGGTTATCCTTGTAAATTATTATTGATGTGGTATTGTTTTGTGAATTGTGATTGCTTGGTGGGATCGGGTTGCGTGCCGCAACACGAAGTAATAAGGTGTAGGTTGTGGTGATAAGGGTGGCCGAGGTAATAAGGGTGGCCGAGGTAATAAGGGTGGAAAGTGATCGATATCACTATTGATATGAAATATGAGAATGTTGTGAAATTGAAAATGTGAAAATGATGTTGGGGAAAGGAGAGTTTGTTAACTTGTTTACCTTGATTGTCTTCCTTGTGTTTACTCAATTGTTGCTTCCTTCTATTGTTTATTACTTATGTATGGCTTGAGGTTACTCAGGGTAAGGTTTGTTATACATACCAGTACAATTCAAGTGTACTGATGTCCCTTTTGCCGAGGGCGCTACATTCGTGTTATGATTGTAGGTGGATCCGCAGCAGGTACTCCAGCCTACCGATCGTAGCTCCCCCTTCGTCTTCCATCAGCTTTTTTGGTGAGCCCCACTCCTCTCGGGGCCCTGCGTGGCTCAGGCTGCTTGTGTCCGAAATTTTATTTTGATTTTGTATAAGGTATAGCTGGAGCCTTGTTACCGGCAAATACTGTATTATCCTGTTGCACTTTTAGAGGCTCCGTTGACAGTAAATGTGGGTTGCGAACTTATGTAAATATGTACTTTGTATATTGGGCGATGAAAGTTGTAAACCTCATAAGTGACTATTTCCTTTGATTAATGGATAATGAAAATACGGGGTACGCGTGGGATAGGAAAGGCACCCAGGTCTGCTCGGCTGGGGCTATCCGGTCGGGTGCCGGTCATGTCCCTCGAATTTGGGGCATGAAAAACTTGGTATCAGAGCCTAAGGTTTTAAAGGAGTCCTAGGATGTCTCGGAGCCGTGTCTGGTAGAGCCCTACTTATCGGTGTGAAGTCGACCACATCTATAAGTGGGGGGCTGCATGGACATTTAGGAAATTTTCCCACTTCTTTGTTATTCCGTATCCGCGGTGAAGTGAAATGTGAAAGTACCTATATATTACTCGTGCTTTGTTCCGAACATTTTCAGTAATGGCACCTAAGAAGAGAGCTAGACTCGGCCTTGGGGCCAATGCTACAAGTGAGGCTATGAATGTTGTACCTGATGCCGTGGGTGAGAGTGACTCCCCAGCCTTGAACCTACCTAGCCCGTCTATCCCAGACCAGCATGTTCCTGTTCCTGCAGCGGCAGAGGGTGCCACCATCCCTCCCGCCGATATTCCTGATTCGGGCTCCATCCCATCTCCTGGTCCCGAGGCTTCTGATGTGGACCTTAGAGGAGCCATCCGCATGTTGACCCAGTTAGTGGCCGCTCAGTCCCAGAGATCCCAGGATGCCCCTGCATCCTCTAGCGGACAGGGAGATTCAGCCAGTTCCAGAGTTAACCAGTTTTTGCGGCTAGCCCCTCCAGAATTTTCAAGCACAGATCCAGAGGCTGATCCGCAGGAATTCTTTGATGAAATGTATAAGACCCTCCGAGTGATGAAAGCTTTAGAGACAGAGGGAGTTGAGTGGGCATCATACAGGTTGAGGGGCGCAACGTATTCATGGTTAGAGATGTGGGAAGACTCCCGCGGGGAGGGAGGACCTCCGGCCAGATGAGATGAGTTTGTAGATGCGTTCATGGACCAGTTCTTGCCTGCTGAGACAATAGCAGCCCGTGCCACTGAGTTTTAGACCCTCAAGCAGGGCAGCATGAGTGTTTGGGAGTACCACACGGAGTTCGTGAGGTTGTCCAAGTATGCTCCTCAGTTAGTGTCGACCATGGCAGCTAGAGTTCGGCGATTTGTTCAGGCCTTAGTCCCTTGGTAGTGAATGAGGCTACTACAACGGCCTTACACTCGAACATGAACTATGGAAACATTGTGGGATTCGCTCAGGCCACAGAGGCTAGGAAATTGAAGATTCAGGCGGAAAGGGAGAATAGCAGCAGAGCCCGATCAGCGGGCCACTCAGGGAGATCAGCTCAGGGGAGAGGGTCGTCAGGGCCATCCCAGTCATATGCTCAGTCCTCAGGGAGCGCACCACTATCTCTGTACAATTACCAACAGAGCTGCCGCATTAGACCAGGTTCAGATAGTAGGAGGCCCTATTAGTCCGGTCGTTCGGGAGGGAGATCACAGCAGCAGGGGAGGGCTCTATGCCCCAAGTTGGGAGATTTCATACAGAGACTTGCTACTTGGATATCCCGGTGTGTTTTAGATGAGGGGTGAGAGGTCATATTCAGCGAGACTATCATGTGCTCAGTCAGGGCATGGGTAGGGGATCTGCTAAGTCATCCAGTTCTTCTATCGCTACATCATCCGTACGTCCTCCAGCCCAGACGGGACGTGGTACAGTTAGGGGAGGAGCTCGTGGTAGAGGCGGACCCAGCCGGTTCTATGCTTTGAGTGGTCGCCAGAGTATAGAGGCTTCTCCAGATGTGGTTACAGGTATCTTGTCTGTTCAGGCCATTGATTGTTATGCTCTTATTGATCCGGGATCCTCTTTGTCTTATGTCACCCCATTAATTACTTCAAGCTTTGGGATAGAACCCGAACAGCTTCATGAGCCGTTCTCTGTATCGACTCCGGTTGGTGATTCTATCATTGCCGCGCGAGTTTATAGTAATTGTGCTGTTGCGGTGTGTGGTCGTATTACTACGGCCGATCTTGTCGATCTTGGAATGGTCGATTTTGATGTTATTATAGGAATGGACTGGCTTTATGCATGTTTTGCCAAACTTGACTACCGAACGAGAGTCATGAGGCTCGAGTTTCCTAATGAGCCGGTCACTGAGTGGAAGGGAAATGGTGTGGTGCCGGAGGGTAGGTTTATTTCCTACCTTAAAGCTTCAAAAATGATTAAGAAGGGGTGTATCTATCATTTGGTTTGGGTGGCGGACACCACTTCAGAAGTGTCTACCCCCGAGTCCGTGCCGGTCGTGAATGAGTTTCTTGAAGTATTTTCGGATGAGCTTCCAGGGATTCCGCCAGATAGGGAGATTGATTTTTGAATTGATATGTTACCTGATACGCAGCCAATATCTATTCCACCATACAGAATGAATCCAGCAGAGTTAAGGAAGTTAAAGGAGTAGCTAAAAGACTTGTTAGAAAAGGGTTCATACGGCCGAGTGTGTCGCCATGGGGTGCCCCGGTTCTTTTTGTCAGGAAGAAGGATGGGTCGCTCCGAATGTGCATTGATTATCAGCAGCTCAACAAAGTGACAATCAAGAATAAGTATCCTTTTCCTCGGATAGATGATTTGTTCGACCAATTGCAAAGTGCAAGATTCTTTTCCAAAATTGATCTACGGTCAAGATATCACTAATTGAAGATTAGGGAGCAGGATATTCCCAAGACCGCCTTCAGAACTCGCTATGGTCACTTTGAATTCTTGGTCATGTCTTTTGGGCTAACCAACGCCCCGACAGCTTCTATGGATCTTATGAATCGGGTCTTCAAGCCATTTCTAGACTCCTTCGTGATTGTTTTTATTGACGACATCGTTGTGTATTCGCGAAGCCGGGAGGATCATGCCTATCACCGCAGGGCAGTTTTGCAGACTCTTCATCAGCACCAGTTATACACGAAATTTTCAAAATGTGAGTTTTGGTTGGAGTCCGTTGCCTTTTTGGGCCACGTTGTCTCAAGAGAAGGGATTCAGGTAGACCCCCAGAAAATTGCAATAGTGAAAGATTGGCCTAGACCCATGACCCCGACGGAGATTCGTAGCTTCTTGGGTTTGGCAGGTTACTATTGGAGGCTTGTGGAAGGATTCTCTACCCTCGCATCCCCATTGACTAAATTGTCGCAGAAAGCAGTCAAGTTCCAATGGTCCGAAGCTTGCGAGAAAAGTTTTCAAGAATTGAAGGCAAGGTTGACCTCGGCACCGGTATTAGCCTTGCCAGAAGGCACGGAAGGATTTGTGGTTTATTGTGATGCCTCCAGGGTTGGTTTGGGGTGTGTATTGATCCAGCATGGGAAGGTTATAGCGTATGCTTCAAGACAACTCAAGAATCACGAAAAAAATTACCCGACGCATGATTTAGAGCTTGCAGCAGTTGTATTTGCCCTGAATATATGGCAGCATTACCTTTATGAGGTCCATGTGGATGTATTTTCAGACCACCAGAGCCTCCAGTACTTGTTCAAGCAGAAAGAGTTGAATTTAAGGCAGCGGTGGTGGTTAGAATTGCTCAAGGATTATGTCATGAACATTTTGTACCATCCAGGGAAGGCGAACGTGGTGGCCGACACTCTCAGTCGAAAATCCATGGGTAGTTTGGCTTATTTGGGGGTGGATCAGAGGCCCTTGTCTCGGGAGGTTTATCAATTGGCCAGTTTAGGGGTTCACATTTCGTCATCAGACGAAGGAAATGTTATGGTGCATAATGGAGCGGAATCGTCACTTGTAGCGGAAGTCAAGGAAAAACAGTTTATTGATCCAGCATTGGCTCAGATGAAGGAAGCAGTTCTGAATAACAAGACTTCGACATCTCCCTCAGCAGCGAAGATGGTGTTTTGCGCTGTCAAGTAGGTTATATGTTCCGAATGTGGATAAGCTTCGGGAGAGGGTAATGGCAGAGGCTCATAATTCCAGGTATTCCGTGCATCCGGGTTCTACGAAAATGTACCATGATCTCAAGGAGGTTTATTGGTGGAATGGTATGAAGAAGGGTGTGGCGGACTTTATATCTAAGTGTCCGAATTGTCAGCAAGTGAAGGCCGAGCATCAGCGGCCCGGTGGGCTCACTTAGCTTATGGAAATACCAATGTGGAAATGGGAGATGATTAACATGGATTTTGTGGTGGGGTTACCTCGCACTCAGTGCAAATTCGACTCAATTTGGGTAATAGTGGATCGACTCACCAAGTCAGCTCACTTCTTGCCAGTCAAGTCCACCAACACTGCAGAGCAATATGCTAAGTTGTATATCCAGGAGATAGTAAGGCTCCATGGCACGCCACTTTCTATTATCTCGGATCGGGGGGCCCAGTTCACGGCAAATTTTTGGAAGAAATTTCAGCAAGTTTTGGGTACTCAGGTAAATGTCAGCACGATTTTCCATCCGCAAACTGATGGTCAGGCCGAGCGGACTATTCAGACGCTTGAAGATATGTTGCGAGCTTATGTCTTGGATTTTAAGGGAAATTGGGATGAGCACTTGCCACTTATAGAATTTGCTTACAATAACAGCTTTCATGCTAGCATTCAGATGTCCCCATTTGAGGCTTTATACGGAAGAAGGTGTAGGTCTCCGATTGGGTGGTTCGAAGTGGGTGAAGTAGTACTGATAGGGCCAGATCTTGTACACCAGGCTATGGAGAAGGTTAAAATCATTCAGGAAAGGATGAAGACTGCTCAGAGTCGCCAAAAGTCTTATGCGGACGTTCGTCGGAGGGAATTGAAATTTCAAGTTAATGATCGGGTGTTCTTGAGGGTATCCCCTATGAAGGGAATCATGCGCTTTAGGAAGAAAGGTAAGTTGAATCCTAGGTATGTTGGGCCGTATCGAATCATTCAAAGGATAGGACAGGTGGCCTATAGGTTGGAATTGCCTCCCGAAATGTCATTAGTGCACCCGGTGTTCCACGTGTCCATGTTGAAGAGAGTGGTTGGAGATCCATCCACCATCGTGCCAGTCGAGACTATCGAGGTTAGTGAAGAGTTGTCGTATGAAGAGGTTCCGGTTGCCATTCTTGATAGACAAGTCCTTAAGTTGAGAAATAAGGAAGTTGCCTCAGTCAAGGTGTTGTGGCGGAGTCAACGGGTCGAGGAAGCTACGTGGGAAGCGGAGAAGGAAATGAAAGAGAAATATCCCCATATGTTTGATCAAGTTTATAAGGAATTATGTGACCTTTCTATCTCTAAAGGAACTATCATTCTGTCCGAGTTGTTTCCTTCCTAATACTAGTGAAGTTCCTCTAGTTGTGCAAGACTTATAGGTATTGTGATTGTTTTAAGTCATGTGAACATCTCTTTGGTAAATGAAAGTTTGAAAAAGACTCTTGTGATAAGTAATCCATTAATGATTGGATAAGTTGGTAACGAATTACTTGTATGCATGTAGTATGTTGAAATGGATAGATTATGTGGAGCTCATTGAGATAATTGATTCATAAGTAAAACGTATCAAGTGATCAAATGTGTGCAATTGTTAAGGTAGGAAGTTGTATGACAGTTGTAGGGATGGTTGTAATCCTGTTATGGTGTTTGGAATTTGTATTTCGGGGGCCCTCTGTTAGGTAGATATGTCCATAATACAAAGGAAACTCTGGCGAAATTTTTCTAAAATATGGGAGTTGGCAAAAATTTTGAGAGTCTGCATATCATGATTTTTAAACCAACAGATTTTCAAAAATCCTCATTCGAGGACGAATGATTTTAAGTGGGGGAGGATGTAATGCCCCGTAAAATCTTGTGCTCAAAACCTAGTAGCTCGTAGTGCCAAGGTCCGAATATGTGTTAGGAATGTATATATGTGTTCGGACCCTTTTTACTGATTTTGCACTTAAAAATCAAAAGAATCGATTTTCCAAAAAATTGTCATTCTGCGGTCCAGAATGCGGTCGCAGATCAGCTATGCAGACCGCATTTCTGCCGCAGAGTGAAGCAGAAGAATTGTCAAAATTGATGTTGAAAATGCGGTCCATTATGCGATTGCATAATCAATATGCCTACCGCATAATCGTCGCATAAATTCCTCAAGGATTTGTGGAGGTCAATTCTGCGGTGCAAAATGCGACCGCATAATAGGAATGTGGACCACATTCCTATCGCAGACCCAGGCAGACCTTCAAAGTTTTAGGGGCATTTCTGCGGTCCAATATGTGGACCGCATTTCGATTCTACGATCGCAGAATGCGACCGCAGATTTGCTCGGGCTTCTGTTTTTCTAAATTTTAAAACCTGACCCCTTTTCAATAAAACACCTCAACCCCCTCATTTTAACAATAGTGGAAGAGAGGGTCTTGAGAGAGAAAATCATCTTCTCCAAAATTTGGTTCTTCAAAACCATCCGGGCCGGGAAATTTCAAGCTTATCTTCATACCCCCTTTCCTTACAAGTAAAATCCCAAACTTCTCCCATTGAATTTCTGGTTTAAACTAAGAGGGGGAGTCTCATGCATTAGTCCTTAAAACAATGGTTGAAATCATGCATGCATGTCTATTATAAACCTAAAATCTAGTAGGAGGAATTGGGTAGGAGTAAAGGAGTATTCATAGAGGGGTTGATAACCTAAATGAGTTTGAGTAGCAATTGTGAACTTCAATTCTAAGTTATGTGTATTAATTTGTGCACTATATTGACGTTGCTAGATTTTTGGTGAATTGGAAGTAGGAATTAGAAAGGAATCCAGCTTCGGGTATGTATGGCTAACCTTAACCTTTGTAAAATTGCCTTGTTTGGTGTTCGAATACTTGGTATGTGATATCTCCATGAATTAGTTGTGAAGTTAAACCCTTGTGAGTAGGATGTGTTTACTTGTGTGAACTATTTGTGAATTCATATAAGTATTGTGACTTATGCGTTGTTGGTTAAGACATCCGATATGATTGTGCAAGTAAGTGGCAATAAACTAAGTTGTGATTGCGAATGTGTTATGTGGCAAGGACTGTGGAAAACTAATATTGTGATCTAAATGGTATAGCGGGTTGTTGAAAAAGATGTAAATGGTATGGATAGTCACCTAAACCTTTGTGAGTTGTGTGCTGTTGTTTTTTGGAATTGTGGTTGTCGTTCTTAAAACTTGTTGTGGTTATCCTTGTAAATTATTATTGATGTGGTATTGTTTTGTAAATTGTGATTGCTTGGTGGTATCGGGTTGCGCGCCGCAACACGAAGTAATAAGGTGTGGGTTGTGGTGATAAGGGTGGCTGAGGTAATACGGGTGGAAAGTGATCGATATCACTATTGAAATGAAATATGAGAACGTTGTGAAATTAAAATGTGGAAATGATGATGGGGAAATGAGAGTTTGTTAACTTGTTTGCCTTGATTGTCTTCCTTGTATGTACTCAATTGTTGCTTCCTTCTATTGTTTATTACTTGTGTATGGCTTGAGGTTACTCAGGTTAAGGTTTGTTATACATACCAGTACAATTCAAGTGTACTGACGTCCCTTTTGCCGAGGGCGCTACATTCGTGTTATTATTGTAGGTGGATCCGCAGCAGGTACTCCAACCCACCGATCGTAGCTCCCCCTTCATCTTCCATCAGCTTTTTTGGTGAGCCCCACTCCTACCGGGGCCCTGCGTGGCTCAGGCCGCTTGTGTCCGGAGTTTTATTTTGATTTAGTGTAAGGTATAGCCGGAGCCTTGTTACCGGAAAATACTGTATTATCCTGTTGCACTTTTAGAGGCTCCGTAGACAGTAAATGTGGGTTGCGAACTTATGTAAATATGTACTTTGTATATTGGGCGATGAAAGTTGTAAACCTCATAAGTGACTATTTCCTTTGATTAATGGATAATGAAAATACGGGGTACGCGTGGGATAGGAAAGGCACCCAGGTCCGCTCGGCTGGGGCTACCCAGTCGGGCGCCGGTCATGTCCCTCGAATTTGGGGCATGACACTACTGATTATTGCCTTGGTAAGCTATTGGCTCACCAACTAGCTAATCAGATGTGAGCCCCTCCTCGGGGTTGAATACAGAAAAAGAGGATTGCCTTTTTTGTGTTGTGCTTCGCTAGGTCAAGGTAAACATGAGAAAAGATCACAGCTGGTCTAGGAGTCGAATAAGCTCAACTGACTTAGTTATAGAGGGAAACTGAAAAGGAGGATCGACCCACAGGGAGAGCGGTGAGTAGAGAGAGATTTCAGGTATGGGGGCAGGGAATACGAAGGTCAGTAGGCTTCGTCGGTTTGAGAAGGTAAACGGCGAATCTAAGTGATCGAAGGTTCAATTATGTTTTTAATTGGGAAAAAAATCTCTCTACCTGTTGCCAGCAATATTTCTTCGGAATTATCTGAACAGGTCGATTCTATACATATGACCAGCAATGAGAAAAATAAATACAATAGCTAAATGGCGATGGGCAATATCAGTCATCCACAGACCCCCAGTTACAGGATCTAATCCTCCATTAAAAGTAAGAAATTTCGCATATTTTGACCAATTCAAGGTGAAAATTGGGGTTGCTCCCTCGGCAAACCGGGATAAAGTTGAGCCGAAAGATCTCGATTCAAGATAAATTCATGAGGAAGTGGTAGCTCTTTAGGATCTACTCCGGCATTTAGAAATTGGTTAATCAGTAAAGATAGATGTACTTGATGCCCCATCCTGGGGTGACGGAGAGATTGTACCATTCGAGCCATTTTTTTCTTGACTCGAAATGGGAGCAGGTTTGAAAAAAGATCTTAGAGTGTCTAGGGTTGGGCCAAGAGTTCTCAATTTAGAATGTAGAGATCTACAGAGAGAGGGCTGAGATTAAAATTTTGAAACTCAAAGACTGAAAATATACTCAGCCTTTTGGGCTGGTCTCTAACATCATAAACTAATCTCAAAACCAATTCTCATAAGGGCAACCACACCCGAATGTTATGTTTTTTTTGGGACTTTTTCCTTGCTATATAATATTTGAAACTTATTTATCAAAATTATCAAAATTTTGTATATTACCCGCCCAAAATAAGTTTTTTTTATAATTTATATACAATCTATTATTAGTGCCTTAAATTAGGAGATTCTCTGCTTGGAAAATGACGTAACTGAAGGATCGAAGTCGAAATTGTCCTTCCATCTAAATAAAACTCCTTCCAGTTGTATGTTACCTATCTTAAGCCATAATTCACATAACAATTCTCTCTCTCTCTCTCTGCCATAATTACATATTTTAAGAAAGGTAATAATGTATGATACAACAAAATACAAATTAAAAATAAATTTCATACAAAATTTGATATATCTTGTAATGACCCGACCGGTCATTTTATCTAGCGTGTCGTTAGGAGGTTTGAGGTGAGGAGTAGCTTTACTTCATGTTTTATGATTTTTATGCGCAGTCAAAATTGAATTTTGAGAAGTTCGGAGTTGATTCAGATGAAAAATTCTCAATTCTGAAGCATTAAGTTGGAAGAGTTGACCAATGTTTGACTTGTGAGTAAACGACTTCGGAATAAGGATTTGAAGGTTCCAATATCTTCATATATGATTTTGGACTCGGGCATATGCTCGGTTTAAGTATCAAATGGTCCAGGAGCATTCCGACGCTTATTGTGAAAAGTTGGCGTTTTGAAGGTTTTAAAATTTTCTAAGTTTGATTTGAAGTGGACTTTGGTGTTATCGATGTCTGTTTGGGATTCCAACCCTTGGAATTGGTTCGATTGTGAATTGTGACTTGTACGTAAAATTTGGCGTCATTCCAGAATGTATAAGTGTAATTTAGATGCGTTCAACAAAGTTTGAGAGTTTGAAAGTTGAAATAAACGCTTTGATCGTCAATTCTTAGTTTAGATGTTGTTTGGTGTGATTTGAGGCCTCGTGATTGTAGGCTAGAATCACGTATTTTAGTCATATTTTGCACTCTAATTATTGCATTTTACTTGTGTTTGAGCTTAAATGTTAGTGTATTGCACTTATTACGTATTTTATGCCTGTAGGAAGTGATTTCGAGTTAAAAAGATATTCGGGAGTTAAATTGAACAAGTTGGGCTTTGAAGTGTGAGTAAACGCCCAATGGATTTAACCGGGATCATGTTCGGGGGTCGGGAGCCAAGTCTAGATATCAAAATGCGAAACCTCTATATCAAAATCTCACCTATCAACTGGAAAACGCCGAATTCAATTTCACCAATTCAAAGCCTAAACCTTCCACGGACCTCCAAAATGCATTCCGATCACGCTCCTAAGTCCCAAATCACCTAATAGATCTAACCAAAACATAAAAATTCTGATCCGAGATCATATACAAAAAATCAAATCTTGGTCAAACCTTTCAAATTTCAAGCTTCAACTGAGAAACTGTTCTTCCAAATTCATTCTGATTACCCTGAAAATCAAAACCAACGATTTACATAAGTCATAATCCATCACACGGGGAAAGTCATGACAAGAACTGACGAGCAAGGTGCAAAAGCTCAAAATGACCGGTCGAGTCGTTACATCCTCCCCCACTTAAACATATGTTCGTCCTCGAACGTGCCCAGATGTAAGGCCCCGTGAAATCCCTACTCGAAAACCCGAATCCCGTGGTGCCCAGATCGTGTAAACTTTTATCTCTAAATAAACTAGTGTTGTGTTCCATTTGGTTCAAATACACCCCATATCTCCCCTAAATGCTTTACTATTGCAATCCCTCTAGTGGTGTAAGAATGTTATATGTTGTGATTTTCTAAGTCATGCAAAACTCTTTTTAGTAAATGAAAGTTTATAGGGAATTATGTGATAATTAAACAACTAATACTAGTGTAGATTGGTAATGATTAATTGAAATGCATGTAGTATGATGAAACGGTTAAGTTATACGGGACTCATTTAAGTGACTAATTTATGTGGAGAATGTAGAAATATGATTGAGTACATGCAATTGTTGGGGGTAATGAATTGTATACAATTTGTAGACATGATAGAAATTGCGTAATGGTGTTTGGAAATATGTTTAGGGGGCTCTCTGACAGATGGAAATGTCCAAATTACGAAGGAAACTCTGGCAAAATTTTTGGAAATCTAGGGAGTTAGCTAAATTTGGGGACTGTCAACCTATTTCGGGTTGTGAAGAGGAGAAGATTGCACTAAGATTGTTAATAAGTGAACCTTTATCCTCATTCGAGGACGAATGATCATAAGTGGGGGAGGACGTAAGGCCCCGTGAAATCCCTACTCGAAAACCTGGATCCCGTGGTGCCAAGTTAGGAGCATGTATTAGCAATTCATATATTTTGTGGTCCTTTTTTGGATTGAATAATGCATTAAAAAGTTAAGAATAAGTTTCCAGAAAAATGCAAAAAATGCGGTCCAGAATGCCGCCGCAAATCAGGTATGCGGATCGTATATCTGCCACGGAGTTAATCAGAATGTTGGGTAAAATTGAATTAGATGTGCGGTCAAAAATGCGGTCGCATAATCGAAATGTGGACCGCATAGTCGTCGCATATTTTACTTTGAATTTTGTGACGGTCAGTTTTGCGGTGCAATTTGCGACCGCAGAACATGAATGCAGACCGCATTCTTACCGCAGACTGAGTCAGAGTGTCCAATTTCTAGGGAGCATTTCGCGGTCCATTATGCGGACCGCATGTTTACTCTGCGATCACAAATGCGATCACATATTTGACTCGGGGCTCCAATTTTCTAATTTTTAACCCGACCTCCCTATCGATATATCCGGTGTTATAACTCATTTTAAGCATCTTTCTAAACTTTTCTAGAGGGAGTGAGAGGGTTTTTAGAGAGGGAAAGTCTCCCTATCAAATTACTCCATAAGATATGGCTAAATCCTTGACGAAAATCAAGTGAAGACCCCTAGACCTTCATCTCAAGAGGTAATACTTCATCACCCCAACTCTTATTTGTTTTATTCTCGGATATAAGGGGGTCACTAGTGAGGCTATTCATGGGCATAACAATGGATTCCTTGCATGCATATCAAACCTAAGAGTAGTGGGAGGTGGTGAATTAAAGAGGGGTATAAAGTGATATAAATTGCTCTCAAAAAGGGGCCTAAGATCACATTGCACCTCTAAGGTTTGTCAATATGCTTGAACCAAGCTAGAGTCCTAATCTCATCTCTAATTCTCAATTTAATTTGTAATTCTTACTTAATAGATCGAAGTGCTAAGAGTTCCGAAAATTTGTAAAAGAGTAAGGAAAGCTTTATTGAGGTATGTATGGCTATAACCCCCTTTTATTATAAATTGAGCTCCGTTGTCATTTATAAAAGTACGGTAAGAGTTGAATTGGTTAGTGTATTGATTGTTATTATGCATAAATTGATTTGCATATATCTATGCATATTCGCGAAGGATGTGCCTTAATGTGAATAATGTACCAATCTTGATAATTAGAGAATGATGAAAAAGTATAGTATGTGTTGAAATACTTGGGCTATAAGTCAACATCGAAAC